>PVKE010007166.1:0-51761 GCA_004027555.1 Craseonycteris thonglongyai | reverse complement strand
TTGTCCCTCCCTTGTCATGATGCTAATGGACATTTTCTTCTGTAGGTCTTGATACTATGATATTTGCTTTCTTGGTGTTCTGATTTGGCAATTCTTCCTTTCTTCTCTGCTGCCTTGTTTTACCTTTTTGCCCGTTCTCCTACTGTCCTGCTGAATAGCCAAACAAACCTGAGGTACTGTTTTTTGTAAAAAGGAAGAAAAGTCACTCTAAACCTGCCTTCCTAGCAAGCAAAGTTTGTTAGTTCTTTTGAAAACAACTGCTACAAGGAATTAGACAAAAATAATGATTAGGGGTTGGGGGTGTTATCTGTTTTTCATTTTTAAAGTCAGTGTATCTTTTCACTACTAATTGTACAAAGACTGTTTTATTTAGTTTTAAATCTAGACAGAGTCTAGTAAGTGAAAATAAAAGTTTACAGAGAATTGTATAGGACAAGGATCAGCAAACTTTTTTTTTAAAGATTTATTTTATTGATTTTTGACAGAGAGAGACAGAGAGAAGGGGGAGGGCCTTGAACAGTCTTCATAGTTGACATTAGTTTTTCGTATAGTTTCACTCCACAGGTGGGCACAAGGCTGCGTAGGGCAGGAACTGGGCCGGGAGCCTCCCACATACCCGGCAAGGACTGAACTGGGGGCACTCCCCAGTTCAGCATGTGGGTCCGCATGGGCCGGGACCGGGATTCGATCCTCGGTCCTCAGGGCTTCAAAGCGAGCGCTTTACCCGCTGAGCCATCCCAGCTTTCCCAGCAAACTTTCTATAAAAGGCGAAATGATTAATTTCAGTCTCTGTCAGAAGTACTCAACACTGCCTTTGCAGTGTGTAGCCATAGACAACACATAAACAGATGGGCTTGGCTCTGTTCCAATAAAACTTGATTGCCGAAAGTAGTTGGTGTGGATATAATAGCCAGTGGTTTTGCTGCCTGATGATATAGGATGGGGTTGGCGAACCTATCGCACATGTGCCCAAAGTGGCACACGGAGCAATTATTTCGGCACACAAAGCTGTGAATACCATTTAAAAAATTATTGTTTATGCTCTTATAGACATAAAAATAATCGATACCTCTATCTCACTTGATGGGTTGGCACACGAGTTGAGCGAGTATACTCTTATTTCATAAATTTTGGCACTCAATCGCCAAAAGGTTCGCCACCCCTGATATAGGACATTATTGGAAGCGCTAATTAAAGGTAGTTGTCTTTTATCTACAAACCTTAATTTCTCTTTCATTGTAATGAGGTAGGTCTTAATGTCAGATCAGTACTGTTTGTGGCATTGGATTTTCACTATATTATTAACCTTTATTAAATTGTGTTAATGGTATAGGGGAGGGAACAGAGACTTCCTGACT
Source organism: Craseonycteris thonglongyai (assembly GCA_004027555.1). Classification (NCBI taxonomy): domain Eukaryota; kingdom Metazoa; phylum Chordata; class Mammalia; order Chiroptera; family Craseonycteridae; genus Craseonycteris; species Craseonycteris thonglongyai. The sequence continues at coordinate 50,403 of PVKE010007166.1, read as the reverse complement.
AAAGAAGGAATTGTGTTAAACTCTGTAAAAGCTTTTGCATAGTTTTACTTTCTCACTTCCAAAAGAGTCCTACTATATATTTTTAATCTCAGAACCATTAGTTTGCCCTCTCTTATGTATTGCACTGGCTTTTGTTTTAAGCTTTGTTAGAATTGTTTTAGTTAAGATTGATTGATTGTCCAAAAATTAATTGAGCACCTACTAGGCACCGAGTACTGTAGCTAGAAATAGAGAAGTTGGTTTCTATTCTCAAAGTCTTCTCAGTTTTCTAGAAATGTTTTTCAATTAACACTATTTGAAGCATTTATTGATTGTAAACATCTGACTTTCTATACAAAATTTGTTTCACTCACCCTAGCTCCGGGTATTAATGGTTCTTTGAAGTTGTTAATAAAGGTTACTACCAGAAGCAGAGTTAAACATTCAAATTTGCATTTCTAAAGTATGTAAAATAAGCATTCTTTTTTTTTTTTTTTTTAGTCAAACCAACAGTTATTGTTCTCTGAGTACACTGTGTTCTTTGGACAATTATTGTTCTCTGAATACACTGTGTTGTTTGGGTTCTTCCTGTTTTCTATTTGAGAAGCCTTATTCCAGTCAGACCTCATTTAACAAAGTCTGTGTCAATGTATTTGCTCTCTAAACTGCCTACCTCCCAGAATCTTCCCTTGAGTTCTTCAAGAAATTCACAGCTTTTGCATTTTGGCTGTCAGTAGGACTGAAATGAGGACACTAATTTTTAATCATATCTTTTTGCTTGTATATTTGCATATATCACCTAGTAGATTACAAGTCCATCTGTATGGCTATCTAGTTATTTTTATCTTTATATATACTAACACCTTCACTGGGCCTGGCACATAGTTTGCATATAATAAATCTTTAATAAATTATTATAAGGAAATAATATATTAATATTTAATCTCAAAAGCCTTAATTAAGTAACTGAACCACTTATGCTCGTTTTTGCCAGTTTAGCTTAATGCCAGTGATGTGAAAGTAAAATTGTTATTGGTACAAATCAGAAGTATTTCACTGCTGTTAAAACTTTTAGTTAGTTGGCCGAACTTGAAAGATGTATCTTGGAGAGTGTTCTTTGCATTTATCTCAAGATACAGTGCTTCTTTAACCAGACGTTCCATCGGTCATTTTCACCTGGAAATACATGTATTAGTACTTATTTTTCTAGGCCGCTGTCTTAGTTGGGAACTCAGGATATTAATTGTAAACTGTAGATATTAAAGAAAAAATTAAGGTTCTTTTTGAGAGAAATTTCTGGTTACCCCCTGGTGCTGTTTACAATCTCTTAGGATATAGGATAATTCTTTCATTATGCAGAATCATGTCTCCTCAAAAAAATGGTTGCTTGTATAATGTCATTTGGAAGTCTGACAATTAATAGTACCAGAATTTTGGCATTGACTATTAACCAGCTCAAGGAAAAATCACTATTTAAAGAATTTATATTTTTGACATTTTAAAGCACATGTTATTCGTGCATGTAGCAATACAGCCCAGAATTTATTCTAGGGAAAATTTTTTGTCTCTAAAACTGTACTAAGAATTTTAAGTTTGGACAAATTAGTAATTTTACATTAGACAAATAGAATGACTTGGCCATTCTTTGTTTTTTCTGCTAAGAAGATTAAAATTTAATAGTCTTAATTAATTTTAGTATTAAAATTTAATCTGAATGTTAAGGTGAAACAGTAATCAAGGCACTTGAGACCCTTGGAATCATTTTATATTCTGTATGACTTTTTTTTTTTTTTTTTTTTAAATATATATTTATTTATTTTGACAGAGGAAAGAGAGAGAGAGAGATATACAGAGACAGAGAGAGAACTGAACTGGGGGAGCTCCCAGCTCAGCATATGGGTCCACACGGGCCGGGGCTGGGATTCGATCCTCGGTCCCCGGGGCTGCAAAGTGAGCGCTTAACCCACTGAGCCATCCCGGCTTCCCCTGTATGACTTTCTAATTGAACTCCTTTTGTGTATTTTAAATGGAGCTTTCTTAAATTCATCAAGTAATAGATGAGATCTTACAGGTTTCACCAATTTGTTCCTCATCCCACCAAACAATACCTGTTACCATAATTTTTGAAATTTTATTTGCATGATATCAGAAAAACTGCAAAAATAGCATAAAGAATCCAATATACCCTTTACCTAGATTCTCCAAACATTTCATCATATTTTCTTTATTTTTTTCTGAATTCTTTGAGAATAAGTTTTTGACTTTCTTAAATATTTCACTGTATATTTTCTCAAAACACATAACATACATTAATACATAACCACACAGTCTGTAATCACCAAAATTAAGAAATTAACATAGATATACCGGTAACACTGTCATCTAATCTAGAGACTTTATTCAAATTTTACCAATTATGCCACTAATGTTCTTTAAAACAAAAGACTATCTTTTAATAAGAACAACATGATTGAAAAATATTATATAAAAATAAATTTTTATATATGGCATTAGTTTGAACTAGCTTTAAGAAATATTTGGAGAGGGAAAGGATTTTATAGGTCATTTAGGCCAATCCCTCATTTTTATGAATATGTAGTAAATGTGAAACTTGTCCTAAAAGCCTTAGAGTTTTATATTAATGTAGTATCAGTGTTGGAATAAGAATCTTAAGAACTTGCAGTTCAATATTTTCATAGTTGTAACAGAATTTTATTACGTATGCATACTGTATGTTTTATAGAAGAGTGGAGGTATAACACCAGAATTTAAGTGCTATCACTGTGTGGTATGTTTTTAGATGACTTATTAAATATTTTATCTGTATTTAAAAACCTTAAAAATAATCAGGTTTTTTTTTTAATGTTTCTGAAAATAATGTGAATATTACTTTGTGATAAAGCCTAATCAGAGGGAAATTGATAATTTTATGAGAACATGTAAGATGGCTATTAAGCTGGGATGTTATTAATACATAGTAGGTGTTAACCTCACCTTCCATTTGCACAGTCCTGGCAGCCTTCTGTTTAAAATCTTTTGTTGTGTACATGTAAAGGCACATTCAAGGGAGCACCTTTAATTCTGTCCCCACACTACCTTACATATTTACCTACATATGCATCCTTCTCTTTCATGTTTCTGAAAAAGAGTTGTCTTTTCACCTGTCCACCTGTGTTCTGCTTTATCAGTTATTTCGTCATTCTCTTGTGTCTCCAGTTTCTTCATCTCTTAAAACCTCTTTCTCTAAGCTTAAAAATCATGCTCATTTTTACCACCCTTTTATACAAGAAAAATGCGTTCCCTCTTTGTTATTCTTTGTGACTTGTGTTTTTCTTCATCCATATATTTTGCCTCTCACATATCGAGCCCTACACATGTCCTTCTGTATTGATGCCCTCCAAATCTGTCTCCAGTGTTCTGACCAGTTTCCCATGGATATACCACCACTTTCAACATAGATACCTAAATCAGCCTATCCAGTCATTAGCTCTCTCATTTAACTGTTTTTGCATTTTTTAACTTTTAGTCGGTGCTGCCAGAATGTAATCAGTCACTCGTGCCAGAAATCTCAAAATCTCTCCAAATTCCTTCATTTCTTATCTCTAGCATACTATAAGTGAACAAATCTAATTGGTTTTGTCATCATTTGAATGTGTTTCTGTAGCCCCCAGAACACTGTCTTGATTCAGAAAGACATCACTGTCTCTCACCTGCTCTGTATTTCCTGCTTCCTGTCTCACCTCCAACCAATTTTTATAGTGCTTCCAGAATTATCTTTCAAAAATAACACATCTAAAAATGTAATTCTCTTAATTCCTACTTTATTTCCAATAGCCCATAGGATAAATTCCAGAGGTATTTAGTATGGAATGCAGTGTGGTTTCTGCCAACTTTTTCATCCTTGTTCATCATTTCCTTCTCTTAGCCATAATAAACTCATTGCTGTTTTCTGAATGTGTTATATACCTCCTCTGTCACCCTTGCCTTTTCATCAGCTATTTCTTTCAGTACATTTTTTTCCCTTAGCCTCATAAACATTACCGGTTCTTCTAAATACAACTCATTTCATTTTCTCTAAGGCAGTTGAATTTCAGTTCTCATCTCTACCTTTTTTTGTGCTCAGTGGTCATACTTCTGTACTTCTATCTGGCAATATTTGCTTACAAGTTTATTTTTGCTATTTGCCTCTTAATTGTCATCTCATGAGCAAGATCTACATCTCACTTGCACATGAATCCCCAGTACCATTTAATTTTCTGGCTCCTAGTAGGTGCTCAATACATATTTGTCAAATTTAATTGAATCTAGTAAAATGTAGGAGATAAACATTAAAACTTACTGTAGGACTTTAATTTGTATAATGGATGGCGGAAATCAATGAGTTTTAGTTTAGGAACTTGTACTATCTATCCTTAGCAATTAGGTCATGACTCCTAATTTGGGGATTACCTTTGGGAGTAGAGCTGGAAAGTGTGGAAGAGATAAAAATAACTTTTTGCTTAAAACACTTAAGCGGATTGTAATATATTTTCTAAGATATTAAATAGACCTTTTGTAATGCTATATACAGAGGTATTTTTTCTTGTTTATATAAGCAAATAGATTTTAATTCTCAGCTTTTCAGTATGTCATTAGAGCAGAGTGGCAACACCATAATTATAAAATTCAGATAATATTTTAAATATCTTAAAATACATTGTAGGAATTTACCTACTATTTTTGTTTTTCTTTTAAATTAATCATGGTATTATAGAATCCCAGGATTCTTAAATTTAATCTTCTCCAACTAACATCTACTGCTTTAATATCTAGATTTAGGCTTAACAGATGTTTGCATCTCTGAACACAGAACAACTGATGGAAAAAGAAGCATTACCAGTAATTTACATAAACTAAATTTGTACAGATAACCTGTAATTTTTAATACTTGTCTAAATGCTTAATGTAGTGTTTTTTATTGATTTTATTCAGTAATTATTTTTATACTTTCATTCCCTCCCTCCCCGCCAAATGAAACAATAAAAGGATCGGAGATCAAGAAGTCCCAGAGGATGTACAAATCAAGCCAGAGGATGTTCCTTCAGATCCCAGTATTAGTAATTCCAGTGTCAAACTGGAAAACATGATGGAAGATTGTACTGAAGCATCTAGAAAATCTCCAGGTGAAATAAGCGTTCCAATGGACAGGTCTTTACTTTGTACTTTGTCCTCAGACTCTCATCAGGAAGCAGCTAGTAATGAGAATGATAAAAAACCTGGTAACTGCAAGTCTGCATTATGGCCAGAGGTGGGCACCAGTTCCCAGGACTCAGCTCTCTTAGATCAGGAATTGTACAACTCCTTCCATTTCTGGAGGACTCCTCTTCCTGAAATAGATCTAGATGTAGAGCTTGAACAGGGCTCTGGGAATAAACTCAGCCCAGAGAGACCAGAAGAAACACCTGAGGTCTCCATGCCAGGTTCTTCAAACATCCCTATGGCTACCAGAAAGGAACTTGAAGAAATGATAGAAAATCTAGAGCCACATATTGATGATCCAGATGTTAAAGGTATGGAAGATGCAGTCCAGTTCATTATTATAAAGTTGATATAAAATGATGTTTTCTGACCCTTATCCTGAAAAACAAAAGTTGCTTTTTAAAAAATTACCTTAACCTTTTTTATCAAGTCTTGTCTTGATAAGTATGATCTGATTTTTAGGAAATTTTATTTAGGTAAGCTCATTACTGTGTTTGTAATTGTAGTACATATAGAGTTGTTGATTCACAGATCACTCCATCTGAAATTTTGACAATTCCTTCAGACAATAAAACAATTTTTTAAAGATTTATTTTTATTGTTTTTAACAGAGAGAAAGTGGAGGGCCCAGAGCAGTCTCCATAGTTGTACATCATTAGTTTTCGACATAGTTTTCACTCCACAGGTGGGCATAAGGCTGCATAGAACAGGAACTGGCTGGTGTGTGTGTGGGGGCGGGGGGGTCCTGCATGTGAGGCACACCCTGGTGAGAACCAACTAGGGACACACCCCAGTTCAGCATATGAGCCCACACGGACGGGGCCCAGAACTTAATCCTCGGACTGGGGCTGCAAGACAAGTTCTCAACCCACTGAGCCATCTCAGCTTCCCCTGAGCCATTTTAGCTTCCCTGAAACCATCGTAAGGCACACCTTTCAAAAGTCGGATTTCAGTTTTTGCAAACCTCTGTGCCATTTGTTCTTTTCCCTTATTACTGTTGGGTGGGAAATGTCGTGGGGGAAAAAATAGCAAGACTTAGGGTTTCTTTCTTTTAAGGCAGCCTTTCCTTCACAGTCTTACTAATTTAATTCTTACCTTTCTTAAAGCATTGATGTGTTGTTGGGGTTTTTTTCCTTTTGATTTTTTTTTAGCTAGAAAGTTTGTTTCCACAAACTAGAATGAGATATTTCTACCAGAAAAAGAAACTCCATTCTCGATCATAGAATAGATATAGATCATGCATGAAAGGCCAAAAAGGGAAGTGCTAAAATATGAGGAAGGTGTAAGAGATCCTCTTTTCCAGAAAATTTATCTAGGGAATTGGGGTTTTTCTGTCTTTGTTCAGGATAGTTTTACATCCTTTGCATTTGGAATTGCCAAGCTGATTCAGGATTGAATTTGAGCAGCGACTGAGTACAATTATAGATGCCAGCTTGATTTACCCTAGCTAGGATCACAGACTATAAAAGGAAAAACTGCCTAAACTTACAAAATACACATTTCTTTCCAGCTTAGTCCCAATGGAAGAATTGGGTCCTTTTGGCAGTGATGGGCAGAAAAATCATATTCTCACTGACTGAAATCAATAAATCGTTAAAAAATTGTGACTTACCATCAATATAGTTTGTGGAAGAGTTAGAGATTATGAAGGTCTAGCTCAGCTGTACCAGCTTCTTCAGGGAAGAAAAATTCAGTTTCCAACTGGTCCCTATTTCAGATCCTGAATCACTTACAGATTTTGTTTCTTCACAATTCTGTGGTTAAAAGGGCTCTAGTTGCTGGGATATCAGCCCAGATTGTAAGAAAATGAATGGAGATCTTCATAACAAAACCATCAGTTTTCTTAAATTTGTCATGGTGGTATATCCTACCAAAATTTCAGCATTAGCCAAGCATTGGATTCCACCTTATTCTCTGATGGAGATTTTTTTTTTTTTTTTTTTTTATCTTTTCACATTTATAGAGAGAAATTATCTTTTTGTCTTCAGTGCATAGTTATTTCTATTTTACTTTTTGACAGATAGAGACAGAGACAGAGACAGAGACAGAGAACCGAACTGTGGGAACTCCCCAGTTCAGCACGTGGGTCCTGCCTGGGCCGGAGCCGGGATTCGATCCTCGGTCCTCATGGCCTCAAAGCGAGCATTCAACCCGCTGAGCCGTCCCGGCTTTCCCCTCTGATGGAGATTTTAAGCATCAGGTTTCCTGAGGAAGCATTAGTCTTTATCTTCATGATCTTTATATCAGTTTTTTTGAAGAAACTAAATTCAAAGTGTAACTCATTTAAACTTTTATGAACATACAAACCTAAAAATGAAGATTAACATAGACAAAGAGAATTATGTAGTTCATTTAGAGATACATGAGCTCAGTCAGGCATTTTCTGTGAAAGGCGCTGATTTTTTTTGTTAATTCCCAGGGAACAGAATCAGTATGTGCTAGGGATAACACACATGCATTTTATGTGAGACAAAACATTTTATCCTTTATGTATTATGCAGTCTCCTTTAGTACTATTGGGTTAGCTAAAGTGATTAAAAGGATTAGTACACATTGTAGCTGAAATTCTCAAAAGTATGAGGATACTTTTCATGATTAAACACCTTTAATTTTCTTACTTAATTGAGTAAATAATGGCCTAATAGGATAAAATCTCATCCTATATGTTTCTATATCTCTATTACCAGGTACCTCATATATTTAGACTAGAATTTTACAAATGCAGCAATATAGTATTAGATTATCTTAAAATTGTTACTCTGAGTGCTTTTCTTGTAATCTTTAAGAAGCAGCACTTTCTAATCTTGGTACTAGATGAATTTGAAGTTAAAATTTTATAGATTTTTATATTTTGAGCACTCAGGTGAATTGTTACTTGAAGCAATGCTAAACAATATTTTTTTTGCTAAAATTCTCATTTGGGGGGAAGGATGAATGCTTTATCTTAGTTTTTAATCACTTTTATAAAGAAGGTTTAACTCAAAACAGGTAGTGCTATTTACCAGATTTAAGAACCACTTCTTGGTAAGTTGTCCATTTGACTTGTTGCAAATATGACAGTGCTCCTTTGGGGTCCCAATGTTTAGGATAAGTCACTGATTTCATTCTCAAATACAGAGAAAAATAAGCTAGAATAAGATACAAAATGCTTAAATGGAACTGTAACAAAAATCTTTGTAATTACCACTGTTTTATGTTGGCAGGGTTTGTGTGACTGCTCTTCTGCTAAAATAGCTTAGTAAGTAAGCCTTGTAAATTTGATTCATGCACTACCAAAATATAGTTAACTTACACTGAAATTGACTCCTTTTAATAAACTGGAGGTACTTCCAACACTAGATAGTATTTTTCTTTTCATACTAACGCAGAATAATGTTCAGTAGTGGATAAACATTTTTAATCTTGTGAAAGCATATTAGTGTTCTAGTTTTTCTCTTGGAGGACTAATGATTTACCACAGTAGAGGTTTTATTCAACTTTTTTATGGCAGTGTCAAAAAAGTTTACATTTTGTTGTTAATATAATATATAATACGAATTGAGAAAAAACTACAAGCACATTGTAACTGCCACTTACTTGCTTTTGCTTTTCCCTGTTCTGCCTATAGCGCAAGTGGACGTGCTGTCCGCCGCGCTGCGCATTTCTAGTCTAGATGCTCATGAAGAGGCCAGCGATGCAGAAAAGAAAAGTGATATGCAAGATGAATTGAGTGTCAGTGAGCTACCAAACTGTAAAATAAATCATGATGCCTCCGTGCCTTTAATCAGCAATGCTGTTGAGGTAACGAACTCAAAGTATTTATCCAGTGAGAGCAGTTTGAATCAAAGTGTTTCGTTGGGGAATAGTTATAGGTAATAATTTTCTAGTTAGTACATGCTGTTTGTTGCTCATTTTCTCAGCTCTCCCTTTTGCATAAAGTAAAAGTAATTGTCATCAGTCACATCCTATCTTTGTGACATTCGTGTCATGTTCAATGCTGAGAAAAGTAAATCCCATTTCTGTCTACGTGACTATTTTAGTAGCCTCAATGTTAATGTAGCTCACTGCAGTGAAATAGTCTTACTGGAAACAAAGCCCTTTATGAAGAATAATTAACTCTTCCCTTTTCTTTTTGGAGAGGTGCTTTGTTTCTGATTGGACCATTTCACTTCAGCAAGCAACACAGTATTCTGAGCAGAAGATCGGGACTTGAGGCCATGTTGCGGAGGGCCAGTGACATTATCTGGACTATGAAGTGTGAGGGTGGGTACTGCTACTAGCATCATCTTCCCTATGTACTTGGGGCTGTTCTGTATGATCCATCCCTAATTTCCTACTATATCCCAACAAGCCAGCATCATTTGGTATTAGTATTTCTGACCCCTAGTTTATATAAATAAGGAGAAGGAATATGCCATTGAATGGCAGAATGAAATGGTCATAGATCTGAGAGGCTTGAATGAAAAGCTCAGAAATGAGTATGCCTACATACATACATTGAGGATAGCAAGAGGGTTTTCAGACCTTTAGTGTTTCTCAAAGGTTCTCAAACCTATTCTGTTTTTTTGTTTGATGATAATCTAGTGTAGTTAGAAATCTTATATAATAATATCAGTAGTTCAGAATGAAACCCTGATCTGACCACTTATTGTTGAAGATTTGAATACTGTGAGACCTCTGCATTTTGGAAGGTGTTTTGTTTTGTTTTGTTTGAGGGGAGAGGTTGGCAGTTTAAAAATTGTATTTGTGAAATTAGAGATAGGCAAGAATAGAAACAGTAGAAGAAAAACTAGTTACATATGAATCCCAATGCCTCTAAAACAGTTGACTGTGAAAGCACCCTCTAAGAACTATTTTATAAATAAGCTAATTTTAGATATTTGGGCCATTTCAGAATTACTTACAAATTTTTAATTTTATTCTGGAATTCATTATTATATATTTAGTAAGTTTAAGGTGGGTGAAGTTCTTAGGAGGATATGTACATGTTTATAAACTTCTAAAAGCATGAAGAATGTATATCTTTGGCAGTCTTGAAAGGTAAGTAACTTAGTAAGATAGTTTAAATGAAGGAAACTTACAGACAAGACAGTTCTTAATTAACATAAATATTTTTTCCCAACAGAATATGGACTCTACCCTTTGCTATATTCATAATGATTCAGACTTGAGCACCAATAGTAGTTTTAGCCCTGATGAGGAAAGGAGATCTAAAGTACAAGTAAGTGACAAAAAATGCTTTATTTAGTGTGTGTGTTGTTAATTCCTCTTTTAACTTTCTATGAGTTTTTTTTTTTAATTAAGACTAGTATGTCATGCTTTCAATAAGAAACTTCAAATAGTAGAGTAAAATATAAGCAGATACCCTCCTCGTCCCACCTGAGATCACATTTTTCATTCAGATCACAGATCACAGTTCCTTCTGTGTTTCTACATGCATTTATTGTGGGTATATAAATATATATAAACATGTACTCCTTTTTATCTTTCAAAGGCAAATAGAATCATACCATCATAACAAGGAATGTCATAAAGCCTAAGTTGCCAAGAATTCTGTGAAAGTCTTGATTTCAGAGAGATGAAAACATGAAAAAGGATTCAAAGTTATCATAAAATGCCATCAATGACAAGTTGCACTCCAATTTTAGGAATTTTAAATGTGGGAAAATGTGCTTAATGGAATTGTCAGAATGATACTTTGTGCCTTGCCTCTTTTCTCTTTTAAAAAGACATCGTGTCTTGGAGAACTTCTCGTGTGAGCACACGGGGACCCCCTGCCCCTCAGCGGCATGCAGCCTATATCCTGCTCCATCAGGAGAAGGGACCACAACTGCAGTAGTTCCCTATGTGCTCCCAGGGTTAGCTTGCTGTGACATTGCCAGCAGCGTTACTTTCATCTCAACTAGGCAGGTTGTTTGCTCCTGGGACTATACATATTATTATAAGTAGATTTCCCTAGATCAAATGGTATATGTTCTATATTTTTGTTGGTTCTGTTTATTAAAAACGGAGTCAGTATTTGTATTGTTTTAAAACTTGCTTTACATTGTAGACATATATTTTCAAGTCAATATGTATGGATTGTCTCTTTTAATGAATTTATTTCAAGTTATTTTTTAAAAAATAGATAAGTTTACATAGTTCAGGATTCAGAAGGTACAAAGGCATTTGGTGATGTTCCCTTCTCATTTTTCTCATCTACCATCCATTTGCTTCCCTTGAAGCAACCAGTTTTCCTTTCTTTTGTATGTCCTTCAAAAGCTATATTATACATACATAACCAAAGTTATATATACATTTTTCTCACATTTATACATATGATTAGGTATATACCGTGTTTCCCCGAAAGTAAGACATCCCCCAAAAATAAGACCTACTTACAGTTTTGCCTCTCGCTGAAATACGTATAAGGCATCCCCCCAAAAATAAGACAGCGCAAAAATTAATATAAGACACTGTCTTATTTTCGGGGAAACAGGGTAAGACACTGTCTTATTTTTGGGGAAACAGGGTATAAGACACTGTCTTATTTCGGGGAAACGGGGTAGCCGCTTTAAATTTTTATAGATAATTGCTGAATTTCTATCTGAAGGCAGGTGGTAGTGTTTTCTTAAAGTACATATTGGTTAGAATTTTAAAAAGTGCCAACATGTTTAACCACATTCACTTGGCTGCATTAAACTTTATGATCTTTGCCAACATTGAATGGTGCTGGTCTTATTTATGTATCTTTTAAATTTAGTAATCAATTCTAATTGTCTTTTAAGCTGTTTTCTGTTTTAAGTTCTTATTCATTGTTTTTCTGTTGGAGTTGCTGATTTATTTATATATGCATTTCCCTTAACATGTTTTTCTTACCTCTTTTCAGTTATTAGATAACTGAAAATTTAAGAATGGTTTTACTCTACTATTTGAGATGCTATATTAAATTCATATATTTAAAAATAAGTTTACCTAATTTATATCTAAACTGTCCCAAATTCATCACTGTCTTGTTTCTCTCTTCATTAGGATGTTGTGCCTCAGGCTCTGTTAGATCAGTATTTATCTATGACTGACCCCTCTCGAGCACAGACAGTTGACACTGAAATTGCTAAGCACTGTGCATATAGCCTTCCAGGCGTGGCCCTGACACTAGGCAGGCAGAACTGGCACTGCCTGAGAGAGACTTATGAGACTCTGGCATCAGATATGCAGGTGAGTAAAGCAGCCAAGGAATTAACAGAAGGTGCCTATGAAAGGCACAATGTTTGCCTTTCAAAACCTAATAGAATTTCTACTCATGCTCTAGCAAGTTCTTGGCATGGTCCAAGTTTCATAGTTTGGTGGCTTCTTTTTATCCAAGTATTATAAATTATCACATTTGATATGTCTGAGTTTCTATTTTTCAAATATATAACCATCTAAAGTTTATATGTAGATTAATTTTTAAGAATATAGGATTTAGTTTTCACCCTAGAAATAGTATAATAAATGCTTCTCAATATTTTAAAACCTTAATATAACTATAGTAGTTTTACCAGTGCTGAGTTCTGGGGTGCAGTGGGTGTTGGCTGTACGGGTGGTAGAGGGCTAACATGTGCACATTCCCGCATGCACACTCTTCCCAGTATCACACACCACCACCATGCCCTCTGAAAGAGCATAACATGTAGAATGTTGACCACAGGTTATTTTTCTGGTTATCTGACTTTTTTGTGGCTTTTTCCTTAGGCTTTGCTGACTTAACTTGTTGTTAGGTCTGATTTCCATATACCAAAATTTTGCCTGCCGTCCACAAAAACCTATTTCTTCAATGAAATTAATCTCAGTTTTTAAGAAAGCAGTCTAGTTAGACTGATTTATATTGGGATATGAGTGAGTTTCTCTTAAATGTCTTAGTAATTAGGGGAAGCCGAGATGGCTCAGCAGGTTAAGCACTTGCTTTGCATCCCTGGGGTCCAAGGATCAAGTCCCAACCCCGGCTCCTGTGGACCCATATGCTTAACTGGTGGTGCTTCCCATGTGGGTGGCCCCTGGCCCGATTACTGCCCTGCACCCACCTGTGTGGAATGAAACCATGTCGAAAACTGATGACATACAACTATAGACTAGACTGCTCTGGGCCCTCCCCCTTTTCTCTGTCAAAAACAATAAAAAATAAATCTTAAAAAAAAAAAAAGTATTAGTAATTATTGCATTTTTCAAGGAATCGGTAGCATTGACTCAGCAAATTAAAAGTTGAAAGTAATCAGAGAGACTGTAATTTATATTCCTTCTCTGACCTATGATGTTAGGAAACCAGGGTCTGGGCACAGTGAATTTATCCCAAGTTCACATACTTCTTCAGTGGTACAAATGTGCTTGGGACAAAAGGACCAATTTCCAGAGCACTTTATCCTCTATATACAGTGGTTTTCCATCTTTATTCCACAGAACTCTTGGGGCTCCTGGTGACTAGGACAGCTCTAGATGGGCAGGGCTTCATGCGTCTCCTATCCTCTCCATCTAAAATCTCTGCCTTCATCTGTTCAGTAGATTGAATATGTGTATAAAATTTCATTTCAAGATAGTGTTTTAGTATTTGGGGTGGGGATGAAACCTTTGCTATAATGTATGGGATGGGGATAAAGCCTTTGTTCTAACCGGCTTCTCAGCAGATAAAGTTGTAAACTTAACAGTAAAAAATGTTTAATTAAAGTAGCATAAAGGAAAACAATGCTTTTAACAAAGTTTTCTATAAATGCAAGGCATCTCTTTATAGGATTTTTTTTTACCCAGGGCTGTCCACAAAAGATTTTCCTATTCTTGTATTTCTTTACTTGCCATTTCCTTTAAAGCTAGTTTTGTTTTGTTTTGCTTTTTAGTCCAAAATAGGCTTAGAGGAATCAGAAGGGGAATGGTAAAGCAAGGATGATCCTAGCCAGCCTTTGGTCAATGTGAGACATCAGTAAATTAGGCATCCAACGTTCAGAAAACTACAAACCCTATGCCATTAATTATTTCCAAACACTTTTTTCTTCATAAATGAAAGAGAATACATAATGCTCAGGGATTTTGATTTTTTTTTCTAGTTTTTGATATATAGTAGGCATTTAATACATTATTTGTTATTAGTTACTTTTATTCTGATTTAATTTTATGAGATTAATGGCATTCAGATGTAAATTAGCCTTTATGTACAGTTCTTTCTGTTGGGGCTACATTCTACATCCACCCTCCCACCCCACCCCAGTGGGGTGCCTGAAACTGCAGATGGCACTGAAACCTGTATTATTTCTTCCTATCGGTACCTAGGATTAAGTTTAATTTATAAATTAGGCACAGTAAGAGATTAATAAAAATGAAATAGAACTACTGTAACAATGTACTGTAATAAGTTATTTGAGGTTTCTCTGAGCAAACCAGCACAAATTTCTTCACAGTTTTGTGGATGGAAAATTCATCATTAACATAGATCTTAGCAGTCTCAGCATATGATGTTCTTTTTTTAGTTAAGTCTAGAACTTTCATCTTTTCACTAAGAGAAGCACTTTATGACTTTGATTGGCATATCCAAATTGCCAAACTTTACTTGTGCTTTGGTGTTATTGTTAAGTAAAAGAAGGGTTACTTGAGCCTAAGCACTGCAATACCACAATTGTCGTCAGTATGATAATCAAGAAGGCTAAGTGACTAACAGATGGGAAATGTATACAGTGTGGAGCTCCTGGCCAAAGTGATGATTCATGTCCAAGGTGGAATGGAGCAGGATGGCATGAGATTTCATTATGCTACTCAGCTGTACTCAACTTGAAACTTAAGAATTGTTTATTTCTGTAATTTTCCACTTAATATTTTCTGATAGTGGTTGACCAAAGGAACTGAGACTTCGGAAAGCAAAACAGCAAATCAGGAGGAACTACTGTATTATCTAAAAGTTAAGGTAATAAATAGTTTGTGTTTAGCTTTACTAAAGCAGTTTTCATTTCCACAGTGGAAAGTTCGAAGAACTTTGGCTTTCTCCATCCATGAGCTTGCGGTTATTCTTGGCGATCAGTTGACAGCTGCAGATCTGGTTCCAATTTTTAATGGATTTTTAAAAGACCTTGATGAAGTCAGGATAGGTGTTCTTAAACACTTGCATGATTTTCTGAAGGTAACTTTTAAATTCTTGTGCATAAAAACACTAAAATTCCACTGTAGATCTAAAGTTTTGATGTTCTGCTACTACCAAGATTGGTTCTGTACATTTTACATAAGAAAATTTAGCCATAAGTATATGATGAGCTATGACCAAAAAAAAGTCTCATTCTGATCAATTTTGCTGCTGTAATTTTAATTAAAGTAATTACGCTATATTTCATTTTTAAATGACGTGAGAACGTGTTTGCAACTTTTTACTGTTTTTCAAAATTATTGAATTAAATATATATTTAAAAATTTTATGAACAGTAAATTTAGAGGCTTTAGGTAGTGTTTCAGGAATCTGAGAATTTAACCCTTAGTCCTTATGCCTTTAGACTTGAGCCTTGAAATTGGTGCTCTTGTAGTGCTAAGGTTTAAGATACAGAAACACCTCAGAGGATTACCTTGTAATCCTACTTTTTAAAAAACGTTAATACCACACTGTTATATTTTATACAGATCATATTGAAACTTCTTTAATTTATCCCAATGTCCTTTATAACCTTTTCTCAATTCAGAATCCAATCAGGAACTGCTTATTGAATTTAAATATCAAGTATCTTTAGTCCTCTTAAATCTAGAACCATTTCCGTGACTTTTTGTCTTTAATATCTTTGGCATTTTTGAAAAGACCAAGCCAGTTGTTTTACAAAATGCCCCTCAATTTGAAATTTTCTGAGTGCTGTTATACAATTAGATTCAGGTTAAACAGGCCCCCCGGACCCCTGGGATTTATTTTACCTATCTTTATAGGCCACCAAATATTTTCTGAATGCATCACATTAAGGCTAACATGATGTTGGCTCTTACAATCATTGGTGATGCTGAGTTCAATCACTTAGGTATGGTGGTTTGGGCTCATTTTCTTCATTGTAAAACGACCTTTCACCTTTGTGATTATTTTTCTTGTGGGATGATGCTTTAAAACTCTATGAACATCTTTTCCTCCCAAGTCTTTACACAGTGCATTTTGCATCTGTGCATCTACATGCATTTCTTACCTGAATTAGTTGTTACTGTATTGGTTATAAAATACCTATTTTTCTACTTTTATAACTCCTATATTTATTAGTTGCCTTTCTTATGTAAGGATAGCATTTCCCTTTTCTTACTCTCCCTTTATGGAAAGTTTTTCTAGTATCAGTGTAGTCTCTAGAATTAGGTTTTATTCAATGTAATGTAATTCATTTTTTTTAAGATTAATTTATTGTTTTTGACAGAGATACAGACAGAGACAGAGAGAAGGGGGAGGGCCCAGAGCAATCTCCATAGTTGTACGTCATCAGTTTTCCACATGGTTTCGTTCCACACAGGTGGGCGGGGGCTGTGC
Organism: Craseonycteris thonglongyai; assembly: GCA_004027555.1. NCBI lineage: Eukaryota > Metazoa > Chordata > Mammalia > Chiroptera > Craseonycteridae > Craseonycteris > Craseonycteris thonglongyai. The sequence goes on along the minus strand of PVKE010007166.1, from coordinate 33,731 downwards.
TGGGCGGGTGCTGGGCCAGGGGCTTCCCACATGGGAGGCATGCCCCCTCGAGCCAGGGGCTGAATGGGGGAGTGGGGAAGTTTGGGGGGTGGAGAACTGAACTGGGGTCCTCCCGCATGGGAAGCATACCCCATTATAGCGTATTGGGTCCGCATGGGCCGGAGCCAGGACTTGATCCTTGGTCCCTGGGGCTGCAAAGCTAACACTTAACCTGCTGAGCCATCCCAGCTTCCCCAGTCCATTTTTGTCATTTGTTTTAAGCATCAAATTTGGCTAATAGAAACCCCTTAAAGCTGCCTCATATGTTTTGTTTGTTTGTTGTTTTCTCATTTTTAACACATCCTTTCAGGCCCACCTTATTTCTCTGCCCCAGCCTGGAGTCAGCTATTTCTCCAAAGAGCCCTGGTCTTTTTTAGTAGAGAGCTGTATTTAGAAGCCAAGATCCAATACTAGATGTACACATTGCTCCAGGGATTTCATTTCCTTTAAGCCTTTTCAGGGATAGCTTGGAGGAGCTTTTTGTTTTGGGGTTTTTTTTTTGTAGTTACTGTTTTGTTTTTTAATTATTGAGTGCATATTGATACTTCTACTTGCAATCTAATACCTTTATTCACTTCTAATTTCTTCTTTTCTCTCATAGCAATAACTGTTGTTTACAACATGAATATATTTAACCATTTGTTTGATTCTACTACATACATGAAATAGTTTCAGGATTGTTCTACCGATTATAAGATAAGCATCAAATCAACTAGTAATGTTCAAGATTTTTCTTCAGCACTTTCTTTCCTTAGAACATATCCCATCCGTGAAGATGTGTGGTCAGAGTACTAAGTTCAAACTTAGACTTTTTTCTGTGTAATTTTATCTACTTGCTGTATAGTTTATTTGCCTCTGCTTATCAGATTTTAGTATTTTCCCCCATGTTGACTATAAACCTAACATTAAATATTCATAGGGCAATTATTGGGATTTTTTTTGCACACAACAAAAATTTATGGAGCCATGTAGGTATCATCATCATAGTGCCATCTGCTGGGCTCATGTGAATAAGCATAGTCACTGTCTCCAAAGACTTCATGCATGAAGGGATTGTATGAATGAAGTGGTTGAGTGCTATAATAAAGCTATGCGGAGAGGTACTGTAGAGTTCAGTAGAGGTCACTCACTGGCTCAAGAAACAAATCTTTCAGAAGAGGATAATGACTCTTGAAGATAAATGGGATTATCAGGGAATAATTAATTTCATACCAGTTTTGAAAACAATTAAATGTACGTTCTACTTCATAGAAGTTAGCCATATTATTTACAGTCATTTTTAAGCAGTCTGGTAAAAGAAATAATGTCTGTGCCTTGTCCTAGTGAATGGTTGGTTTTTTTTTTTTTGTTACTTCAGCTTCTTCATATTGACAAAAGAAGAGAATATCTTTATCAACTTCAGGAGTTTTTGGTGACAGATAATAGTAGAAATTGGCGATTTCGAGCTGAACTGGCTGAGTAAGTTCTAACAATTTCTTAAACTATGTTTTGGATGAGTGTGTATTTACCGTATTTTCCGGCGTATAAGACGACCCCCCTAATTTTACAGTTAAAACATAGGTTTAGGCCTATATTCACTGTATAAAACTACCCCCCACTTTCGAGGCTGTAGTCTTATACAGCGAATATAGGCCTAAACCTATGTTTTAACTGTAAAATTAGGGGGTCGTCTTATACACCCGGTCGTCTTATACGCCGGAAAATACGGTACTTCATCTTTACCTTTTCTGGATTTATTCATTACTTTGTATAGATCCAAGTTTCTGTCTGGTATCCTATTCCTTTAACATTTCTTTTCATGTAGGCCCTGCTGGCAGTGAATTTTCTCAGCTTTCTAAAAGTATTTCTCCTTTTAAAAAAAATTGTGGTAAAATACACATAACCAAAGTTGCCATTGTTGACCTTTAGTAACTTTACAATATTATACAACCATTACTGCTACCTAGTTCTAGAATATTTCATGGTCTCGAGAGGAAACCCCCTTCCCTTTAAGCAGTCACTCTTCCTTCTTCCCTGCCTCCCGCCCCTGGTAGTCACCATCTACTCTCTGTGTCTGTGTGGATTTGTCTGTTCTGAACATTTTCTATACATGGAATTATATAACTTGTGGCTTTTTGTGTCTGGCTTCTTGACTTAGCATAATGTTTTTAAGATTTATTTATGTTGTAGCATGGATCAGAACTTTATTGCTTTCTGTGATTGAGTAATACTCTTGCACGAATATACCACTTTTTAAAATCCATTCATTCATCAATGGGCATTTGAGTTGTTTCTACCTTTTAGCTAATGTGAGCATGGTGCTCTGAACATGCATGTACAAGTTTTTATTTTAACACCTATTTCAGTTTGTTTGAGGTATATTAGCTGGGTCATTGATAATTCTTTGTTTAATTTGTTGAACCACCAAACTTTTCTATAATGGCTATAACATTTCCCCTTCCCACCAACAATGTATGAAGGTTTCCAGTTTCTTCACATCTTTTTCAACACTTTTTTTAAAAAAATTATAGCCATTATTTGGATGTGAAGTATTATCTCATTTTGGTCTCGATTTGCATTTCCTTAATGAAAGTGATCTTTAGTACCTTCTGATGTGCTTGTTGACCACTTATACATATTCTGGAGGAATGTCTTTTCAAGTCCATCACCCTTTTTTAAATTGGGATGTTTGTCTTAAATTGGGATATTGAGTTGTAATAATTCTTTATATAGTCTGGATTCAGACCTTACTTGCATTTTTAAAGATAATTTCTGTGGGTATACAATTTGGGGGTGACAATTTTTCTTTCAATACATTAAAGATGTCACTCTATTGAATTCTAGTTTATCTGGCTGCTGACTTGAAATGGGCACACCTCTTCTGCCATTGGTGTGAGGAGTTGAGTCCATCTCTAGCCAGGGTTGGATTTGGGTTTAGTTGTTGCTATGGTTACCCTCAGTGCACCGTAAACTTTAATTCTGTCTGTTGGCTGCTCTTGCCTCTTGCTGAGGCTGGTGGAAGCTGAACAGCTGGTAGACCTTTTCATATGTTAATAGTCTGATCTCAGCTTTCAGCTGCTTCTGCAGTCAGTAGTTGGTGGTTACCTGAAGGTAAAGGGGAAAGTGGGTGAATCAAATATATGCTGATGGAAAGAGAGCTGATTCTGGGTGCTGAGCACGTAATGTAATGCATAGACAATGTAATGTAGATTTGTACACCTAGAAACAATGTAATTTTTACCAATCAATGTCACTCCAATAAATTTAACACAAGAAAAGAAAGAAAGAAACAGGTAGGTCTCATACCCCTCCCCTAATTGTAGACAGATTACTGTTACAATGTGGCAGATTTGTGCTGGGAAAGGGGAGAATCTCTATTGTTTTAATTCAGTTGCAGTCTTTGGGAGGCCCTGTGTGCTTGGACTTTCTCAGAATCCCTGCCCTTCCTTGTGGCATCCTGTCTCTGCCTTATAATCTGCAGATAGTCTTGGGCAGAGATTTCCTGCCCCTCCTCAGCAGGAGGAGACTTCTTTCTGCTTGCTATCAGTGTTTAGGATCTTAGCTCAAGGTCTGGTGCTCCTCTCCCTGGGATAGTTTTTTCTTCCCTGCCAGTTCAGTATGTCTTCAGCTTAAGGCTTTTTGCCTTGTATGAGAGAAGATACCAGGGGAGTGCAGAGGGTTTCACACCTGTTCCATCATTCTCTGTTATTTCTGCTTGCCTACCTCTCTTCAGTTTCATTCCATGACCCCAGACATTCTCATACACATTCAGGAGAGGCCAGTGAGAAAGTTTGCAGTGTCAGAAAATAGAATCAATAAGTGCATTTCTCTTTGAGGATTTATGTTTATGTATATTGTACAGGTGCATTTGTCATTGCTACATTATCTGTGTTAATGGCTATACAGAAGTCTCCCCTTATCCACGATGGATATATTCTAAGACCCCTAGTAGATGCCTGAAACCGTGGATAGTACCAAAACCTGTATGTACTAGGGGTTTTTTTGTTTTTTGTGTGTTTTTTTGTTTTTTGTACTGTTTTTTTCTATACATACATACCTATGATAAATAATTTATAGATTAAACAATTACATGGACAGAAGATTTATTCTTACTGTAGATCTAAGCAACCTCAGTATATGATTATTTTTCTTTATTAAGTCAAAAACTTTCACCTTTTCCTTAAAGGAAGCGCTTTCTGACATCTCTTTGGCATATCTGAATATGTTGGCAATTCTTGCACTTTGGGACCATTATTAAGGAAAATAAGTGTTACTTCAACACAAGCACTGCGATACCACAACAGTCAATCTTGCGAATATAATCAGCTACTCAGTGACTAAGTGGCAGGTAGTGTACACAGTGTAGAGCCCCTGGACAAGGGGATGAGTCATGTCCCAGGTAGGCAGGAACAGGCTGACTCGAGATTTCATCTCACTACTCAGAACGGTGTGCAATTTAAAACTTACGAATTGTTTATTTCTGGAATTTTCCATGTAATATTTTTGGACTGCAGTTGACCACTGTTAAGCATGGAAACCACAGATAAGGGAGGATACTTCCTGCTGATTACAAATGTAAATAATCTTAAACATAAAATCTGAAAGTCAAAAGTCTTATTCATGTTCAAGGTGTTTCTTCATGAGCATTGTTGCATCTACTCAAATTAGCCTGGTGGCTACTGAGTCTTCAGTTCTCAGACGTAATAGGAACCGTCGGTAGAGGACCATTTATGTTATCCCTAGTAAATGTATGGTGCCCTTAGAAGCTGCTTAGAGCCTTGACAAGTATATATCAGGCTACCTTAAACCGGTAGGACTTTCTTATTTAGATAGCTGATTTGTAGATGGAATTTTCTCAACACATCCTGAACAGTTACTATGGAAAAATGTGTTCGATGTTTCAGTTGAACATACTTGGAAATGCTCTGCTCTCAGTCCCTGTGGACACAAGAATTTCACAGCATTTGTTTTTCTTACATTCTAAGGGGAAGGGATATTTCTTGAATTTGCATAGTGCATAAATGTACTTCCATGCATGAGAGACTAGGTAAATCACTACTTTTTGTATGTGTTCGTCTTACAAATAGTATACAGTATTACAAATTATTCAGATGATTGACCTATTTTTGTCTTATTTTAAATACTTAATTTTTATAATTCATTTTTGTAGACAGCTGATTCTACTTCTAGAATTATATAGCCCCAGAGATGTTTACGACTATTTACGCCCCATTGCTCTGAATCTATGTGCAGATAAAGTTTCTTCTGTTCGTTGGATTTCCTACAAGTTGGTATGTGTTAAAATTTTTTATAATTTTAGATCAGCAAAGTATTTAATAAGACCATAAAACAGAAGGTATTCCTTACTTCTGCATGTTTGCTTTCCTAGGTCAGTGAGATGGTGAAGAAGCTACATATGGCAACACCACCAACATTTGGAGTGGACCTCATTAATGAGCTTGTAGAAAACTTTGGTAGATGTCCCAAATGGTCTGGTCGGCAAGCCTTTGTCTTTGTCTGCCAGGTAAGCGAAGACTTACCCATTTGTGACACATTTTTCTATATAGAACTATATTTATTCTTTACCGTGCCTCTCTCAAAACCCTCTTTCTTATCCTTAAGGAACAGAAATGGCCACCTGATTATTTATAGGCTCCCTTGTTCCCCAGGTATCTGCCAGGCTCACCCTTTCTCTCCAAAGGCCACTGAACTCTTCAGACAGTTGGCACATTCACTGTGGTCCCCTAGAGGGCGCCCCGGGTCTGTGGTACATAGAATAGGTGTGAAAATGAAAGTGACCATGAATATTCCAGTTCTCTGGAGCAGTTTAAAATTATCTCACTGGGGACTTAATTATGTTATTTTTACTTTTGAGTTCCCAAGTGCCTGGAATATTGGTTTAAAAAGCAGTAACTAAAATATGTAGCCTTTACATGGCTGCTAAAAGACTTTGTTTAGCTAGTTTTATGGCTTGGGTAGACTAAATTAGCAAATCTAAAGCAAAGCGGTTACTTCTTTTCCCCAGACTGTCATTGAAGATGATTGCCTTCCCATGGACCAATTTGCTGCACATCTGATGCCGCATTTGCTAACTTTAGCAAATGACAGGGTTCCAAATGTTAGAGTGCTGCTTGCAAAGACATTAAGACAAACTCTACTAGAAAAAGGTAGGTAGGTGACTCTTAGGAAAAGTGTTTGTGGCAGGGAGGAGGTGCAGAGACTATATGAATAGCTAAGTAAGCTAAAGTATAATATGTTCATAGAAATAATCTGCTAGAAGAATACATTGTACGTTGTTAGGAGTGGTTCTTTCTTCAAGAGGACACAGATTAAGAGCAAGAAAAGGGACTTTTAATTATTGCCTTTCTGTTCTAGTTGAATTCCTTTTTATAATTTAAAACTTAGTGTTTGAAAGATTGGACATTCATTTATGACTGTATGAAAAATGACTGCTTTGGCACACTCCCCTTCACATCTGTTATGTTGTGAGGGGCCAGGAGACATGTTTGTGTTTCCTCCTCCCTTCCATTCATTAGGCAAAAGACAGATGCCTCATATTATTTGCTTTGACGCATATTATACGCTCCTCAGGATTCAGGTTGTTTTATTTATTGTAAGTCCCCTCCCCAAAAATTACCTAATAAATATTATTTGAATATGTGAACACATGAATGAAACATGGAAGGAAGTTTATACAGTAGACTCTGTTAACCGGAACTCAAGCAACTGGCAAAAATTTACATTTATCTGGCATCTACCAGTCCTCTTGGGTACCAGTTATCTTAGAATCTACTGTACTTCAAAGAATATGGATAAATATATATTTCTTCTTTTTTCTCCTTTGGAATTCATTTAGTTTTTTTAATAGCAATAAAATGGCTAGGGAAGACTAGTTTTTAGTATGTGTGGTTGGAATTGGAAGTGTTTCCTTTTACTGAGCTAATTAATAACTATAACAAGTATAAGTGATAATATATAAAGGGTGCCAAAATAATGTATACACATTTTAAGAAAGGAGAAAACTATTAATATTGTAATACTCAATATAAACCAATAACAAAAGATGAATACAAATCACATTTGACTTCTGCAATTACAAGAGCTGCTCAAAGTGGTTACCATCAGCATCCAGACACTTCTGATTATAGCCAACTACCGTATTTTCCGGTGTATAAGACAACCGGGCGTATAAGACGACCCCCTAATTTTACAGTTAAAACATAGGTTTAGGCCTGTATTCGCTGTATAAGACTACCCCCCACTTCCGAGGCTGTAGCCTTATACAGCGAATATAGGCCTAAACCTATGTTTTAACTGTAAAATTAGGGGGTCATCTTATATGCCCGGTCGTCTTATACGCCGGAAAATACGGTACTACTTGAGCAACTTTGGCCAGTGTCCAGTTTTATCACTGTGCCTGCCATTTCAATTTACTGTGCATCTCAATCTTATCACAGATATGTTTAATTGTTAGACATGTCGGAGGTTCTGTTGCATATTCACGCCTCCATTTTCGTTGTACTTCCACAACATTCTTGAATTTCAAATACACTTCAAAATGGTCTTGTGCTCCTCAAACAACCACCATGCTTCTGCCATTTTCTTTGACTGTCCTGCCTGTCATGGTAACGCTAGCAGTCATGTGATTAATGCCATCTTTTGTACGAATGTCATACTTTCTGCACATTGCTACTGTAATTCAATTCAGCTTTGAAAAGTAAACCAGATAACATCTCTTAAAAATGTGTATATAGGGAAAGCTGGGATGGCTCAGTGGGTTAAGCACTCGCTTTGAAGCCCCGGGGACCGAGGATCGAATCCTGGCCCCGGCCCATGCGGACCCACATGCTGAACTGGGGTGTGCCCCCAGTTCAGTTCTTGCCGGGGCCTATGTGGGAGCCCCTGGCCCAGTTTCTGCCCTGCGTAGCCCCGCGCCCACCTGTGGAGTGAAACTATATGAAAGACTAATGCTGTCAACTATGGAGACTGCTCTGGGCCCTCCCTCTTCTCTCTGTCTCTCTCTGTCTCCGTTTCTCTCTGTCAAAAATCAGTAAAATAAATCTTAAAAAAAAAAAAAAATGTGTGTATACCTTTTTGGTACCCCTGGTATTTATCAGCGTCACTATCACTGTACATCATGAAATTTTGTCTTATCAAAAACAGTCAAGATAAATCTGATGTTTGAGGATTATTTTCATATAACAAATTTGAGTTACTATTTATAATTCAGCAAAGCTTGTGTTTATATTTTTAGAAAAATTGATTTATAATGTCTTCAAACTTTGTATATTTGTACTTGACAAAACTGTGAAATGTTAGACTAATTTTTTGTTTGTAACCTGTGTTCCTCTTTTCCAGAGTATTTTCTAACTTCTGCCAGCTGTCATCAGGAAGCCGTAGAACAAACAGTCATGGCTCTTCAGATGGACCGTGACAGTGATGTCAAGTATTTTGCAAGCATCCACCCTGCCAGCACCAAAATCTCTGAAGATGCCATGAGCACAACTTCCTCTACCTACTAGAAAGCTTAAACCTCAGCATCTTTTCTGCTTCCAGGATTCTGGGGTTCAACATGTGCTCCACACAAGTGAGCTGGGACAGCCGTGGAGAGGGAGACCTTCCTCTCTGCAGACTTAATTGCAGGTGCAAGTTGCCTACACCAACACCAGGGATTTTAAGAGTCAAGAGAAAGTACAGTAAACACTATTATATCTTATCTTGACTTTAAGGGAAAATAATTCTCAGAGGATTGTAATCGTCACCAAAGCCTTAAATCCTTCTGTCTTCCTGACTGAGTGAAACTTGAATTGACAGAGCATTTTCCTTGTAGAAGGGATGACATGCCCAGAGACGTGCGTTGCTTTCTCCTGGTTTTATTTAATGATAGATGGAATTATAGCCAGAAGGTGGCTGCGAGCCAGGATGTGAAAGAGTAGGCCTCACTGTTTCCATGCAGGCAAGGGCCTGTGGGCCTGTGGCCAGCCGCCCAGTCCAGCCCTCAGTGTGAATACTTCTCGGCATGTGTTCATGGGAAAGGAGATTTTTTTGGATTTCTCCTAAGGGCTTGATGCTAACACTAAAGTGGAGTCTGATTTTAACTCGTAAATGCAGCATATTGCTGTACACATTTATAGAATGTTTGCTAAATATCTGTGTCCTGAATTCTTTTCATGCTGGTCATGACCTGAATGAACTTAATTAGCACGTATACTGTATGGCAGGTGTTTCTAAGTTGATCATGATCAGCTCTGAGGTGCGACTTCTTCACATACTGTACATATCTGTGACCACTCTGGAGAGTGCTGCAGTCCTTAATCATGCTGTTTAAAACTGTTGTGGCACAAGTTCTCTTGTCCAAATAAAATTTATTAATAAGATCTGTATAGAGAGATATATACACTTTTGATTGTTTTCTAGATGTCTGCAAATAAATGCAATTTGTGACCTGTATTACTGATTTAGTATAAAACAGAAAAACTAGATTAAAATATTTGTCTTTTAACTGGTAATTTCTTTGAAATCTGTATATGCCCCCAGGGCCAGGCTCTGCTCTTGGCAGATGGCAGAGGCATCCTGGCGCCGTGCTCCCCGGCTGGTCGAGGTGCGTCTTGTCCTTGGTAAGGTGTGTTACGGAGCAGCCAAACCCTGAGGAGGGCAAGGGGTGTTGGATTCTGTCTAATGTGCAGCCTTTTGTTACATAGGATTTTCTAAGGGGAAAAAAATGGGTTTACAAAGGCAGTATAAAAGGAAGCAAATCTAGAAAATTGGTGATTCAGAGGTTCTTTGGAATCCCCCAGGAGACAAAAACAGAACAACTCGTAGTAAAAGTTTTCTCTTCACAATAGAAAAATGAATACAGTGGTAATAATTATGTCCTCCTGGGTATTTAGCATTGGATACTAATCTTAGAAGATAGTCTGTGATGTCTTAGGGCTTTTGAATAACCAAGATGAGGAGGAAAAGTGTGTTTTTCAAAAACTAGTGCTATTCCTCAGCCAGTGTACTTGGTCATTGCCAAGTGTACCTCTCCTCCCGTCCTCCCCTCCCACACAGGCCTGCACGGAGCACTGGGCCCCCTTCCTCACCAGCCTGCCTGCCTCCTGGGTCATGGCACTGCCCTTCCCCTCTCCTGGGAGAAATACATTTGTGAGATATGAGTTTTCATCATCCCTCACTGTGACTTTTGTTCTTGGGGATATTTCTTTGATGTCAGACCACTGTAGTTTTTCTAGAACCCTCTAAATATGTATTGGGCAAGTGCTGAGTTCTGAGAGAGCTACCATGTTAATGCCCTAAGAGTTGTCCAAATTGCTAGCATCTTGACAGGGAATTCTGTCCCAGGTGATTCTTAGGCAGCTGGGCAAGTACTTGGGTGAGCTGCAGTTACTGATTCTTCTCAGACCTGTTTAGTCCAGATCCCACTTTCTATCGGGATGAGTACTTCCTGGTGCACTGGAAGCTGAATACGCCAAAGTAAGTGTGTCCAGAACCTCATCTTCCCGGTACTGTCAGCTTTCCAAGGGAACAGGAAATGCCTGAAACCCCAAGTGCACTTATGCTTAGTGTATTCTGGAAACGATAGGGAGCAATGCTATGCAGATGAGACGCGAGGGAGCTGCAAGGAGGGCCAGCAAGGTTTTAAACTGACCATGTATAGGAAAGAGTGCTACATCTGAGGCTCCAAGACTCGTGGTCATTTCCATGTATGGTAATGTTTCTGTGCAAAATTGTAGGAGACAGAAGCAGTGAGTGAATGGGAGGAAAAGAAAGACCCTCCCAGCAACTCAAAACCAAGCAAATGGCTCTTTAAAATGAATAATCCTGACTCAAACCAGAAAAAATTGAGTCTAGACATAAATGTAAGCAAGCAAGACTGTGGTTTCTGTTGTAGTTTTGAATTTATGCCTTAAGCCTTTCTATACTCATTATACTGGATGTAGAACAACTAGCACCCCCACCCCCAGGAAGAGCTGTCCCCAGGAGGGAGGTGTCAGTGGGGAAGAAGGCGGTTGGTTGGCCTGCCTCAGTGCCCCCAGCTGTGTGCCTTCCATTAAAACCCATGGACAGATGGACTGGGAGAGCCATAGGGTGGGTGGCCAGGCCCTTCGTGGTTTGTAAGTGATAGGCCAGGGCCTATGGAGTTCGTATATCTCCTCCCCACTAGGGCCAGATTTCCTTTTAGGTGGGGGTGGGGAAGGAGGCCAAGCTCTCAAACCCCTCCATCAGAAACTAAAACTGAAATAATTTTGTGATCCCTTGAATGAATGTTTTGACCAGTGGAGACTTTGAGCATGAGAACATTTTTGACTACCGTAAACATAAAAATACCAACAGTGATAACTGTTTGATGAAGGAATTTAATGTGGTGAACTCCATTAAGCCAATTTAATTTCTGAGTGTCTGTTTTCCATTGAGAATTAAACTTGTTTTAGTTTACAGAAATTATTTTCCTTAGAAATTTTTTCCTAGTCCACTTGACAAGTATTCCATTCAATGATCAGATATTTTAGTCCATCAAAACATTTTACAGTATAGGTTCATTTTTACTGTCTTATTTTTTAGATTAAATTTTGCTGATGTAAATTTGGCAACATTTGTTATTTGGAGTTTTAGTCCATAATTTTAGCATGTGAATCTTTCACACTGATCAGCTATATTTTTATTTTTAAATTAGGGTAACTGGTAAATAATACTATAAATTTTACGAGTACATTACAAGGTCTGACAATTAAGTTCACAAACAACCACCTTGCACACACGTTGGTACTGTACAAACAGCTCGGTAAGGTTTCATAACTTTGCTATATCAGTGTCTCACAGCCGTGTTCTTGTCGATGTGTGGCGGTGTCTTGTGTCGTTATTGCATGTTTTTGTGTGCCATCGCAAGAATGTCAGAGCTTGAATTAGAGCAACGAACAAACATTACAATTCTTGTGAAACTTGGCAAGAGTGGAAGTCAAATCAGGGACATGTGAGTCCAAGTTGATGGGGACAATGCCATGAAGAAAATGGCAGTGTACAAATGGATTAAATGTATTTCTGAGAGGAGAAAGTGTCACTGATAAAGAGAAGAGAGGTCAGGGTGGCCAGTAATGAGCAAAACTGACAAAAACATGGCAAAAATTCGTCAAATTGTGTGTCAGAATCGTTGGCTGACTGAGAAGCGTAGCAGACCAAGAAAACATCAAATAAAGAAACGGAAAAATATTAGCATGAGAAAGTGTGTGCAAAAAATGGTCCCAAAGAAGCTCAATGAGGAACAAAAGCAAAGGAGAGTTGAAGTGTGCCAAGACCTTTTGGAGATAGGACAATGTTTTGGGCTGTGTTATCACTGTTACCATGTGATGAAACATGGATATACCACTATGACCCCGAAACAAAGTATCCAAGTGTACAATGGAAGTCAGCCAATTTTCCATGACCAAAAAAGTTTCATCATTCCAATTTAAGAGAAAACAATGTTGCTCGCCGGATTGTTCGTTATGAATTTGTATGAACTGGGCAGTCAACCAAGTTGACTATTTGGAAGTGCTGAAAAAGCTGTGTGAAAATGTTAGACAAAAATGACCTGAACTTTTTGCCAACAACTCATGGCTCTTACATCACAACAATGCACCAGTTCACACGGCACTATCTGTGAGGGAGTTTTTAGCCAGTAAAGACCTTCCCTACTCACCTGATCTGGCCCCCAGTGACTTTTCTTTACCTGAAAATAAAGGAAATTTTGAAAGGAAGACATTTTGATGATACTCAGGACATCAAGGGTAATACGACAGCAGCTTTGATGGCCATTCCAGAAAGAGTTCCAAACTTGCTTTGAAGGGTGGACTAGGCGCTGCCCTCAGTGCGTAGCTTCCCAAGGGGAGTGTTTGGAAGGTGACTAGAGATATTTGGCAGTGAGGTAGGTAGCACTTTTTCTAGAATGAGTTCACAAACTAAATTGTCAGATCTCACATATGTCTGTATTATCTATTGTGTGCTCACCACCCCAAATTTAATCTTCCATCACCATGTATTTGATCCCCTTTACCCCTTATCTTCCTCCTCTACCATTCTGTAGTATCTGAGTTTGTTCATTTGTAGCCTTTTGTTTTGTATTCCACGTAAGTGAAATCATACGGTTCTTGTCCTTTTCTGATTTAGTTCACTAAGCATGCTACTTTCAAGATCCATCTATGTTGTAACAATTGGCAGTATTTCATCTTTTTATATTCCGAGTAGTGTTCTGTGTGTATAATTGTGTGTGTGCCACATCTCTATCCAGTCATCTGTCAGACACTTAGATTATTTCCATGTCTTAGCTGTTGTGAACAATGAAGTGAGCATTGGGGTACATACATCTTTATGAATAAGTCGTTTTTAAATTTTGGGGGGGGGTAAGTTACCCAGAAGAGAGTTTGCTGTGTTATATGGTAGCTCCTATTTTTTAATTTTTTAAAGAAACTACATAGTTTTACATAGTGGCTGGAAGAATTTACATTCCCACCAGTGGTGTACAAGGAAGGGTTCCCTTTTCTCTACATCCTCTCCCAACACCTATTGCTTATTTAACAGGAGTGAAGTGATGTCTTATTGTGGTTTTGATTTGCATTTTTCTGATGGTTCATGATGCTGAGTATCTTTTCATGTACCTGTTGGGGAAAATATCTATTCAAATCCTCTGCCCATTTTTCAGTTGTTGAGTTGTATGAGGTCTCTATTTTGAATATTAGCGCTCCTCATAGGAGGTACGTTTGATGTAGTTTGATATACATCCATTCATTTATTTTTGCTTTTACTTCCCTAAAAACCCCTCTGCAACCAAGGTCCTTAAGTTTAGTGCCTATGTTTTCCTCTATTATGTTTCACGTCTTATATTCAAGTCTTTAATCCATTTTGAGTTAGTTTTTCTGTATGTATCAGATAGCAGTCTAGTTTCACTCTTGCATGTGGCTGTCCAGTTTTCCCAGCATCATTTATTGAAGAGACTTCTTTGTCCGTTGTTTCTAGCACCTCCATCAAAAATTATTTGCCCCTATATGTGTGTGTGTATCTCAGCTCTCAATCTGTTCCATTGATTTGTGTCTTCCAATACCATGCTGTTTTGATTATTGTAGCTTTGTAGTATAGTTGGAATACCTTCAGTTTTCTTTTTTCTCAGGATTGCTTTGGCTATTTGGGGTCTTTTGAAGTTCCATACAAATTTGAGGATATTTTTGTTGTTCTATTTCTGTGAAAAATGCCATTGGGATTTTGGTAGGGATTGCATTAAATCTGTATATTGCTTTAATATGGCCATTTTAACAATGTTAATTCTTTCATCTGTGAACATGGAATATCTGTTTCCTATGTCTTTAATTTCTTTCAACAATGTCTTATAGTTTTCAGTGTACAGGTCCTTCACTTCCTTTTTTATTCCTAGGTATTTTATCCTATTTGTTGCAACTATAAATGAGTAGCCAGACTTCATTTCTTTCTGATATTTCATTGTTAGTATATAGGAATGCAATAGGTTTTTGTCCATTGATTTTATATCCTGCAACCTCATTTCTAAGTTTTTGGGTGGTTATTTATTCGAGATTTGGGGGGTTTGTTTTGGTTTATAAATATCTCTAGTAAAATAACGCAAATTTAGAACAGTGCCTCCCAAATATATGTGCATCTCAGTCACTTGGGATCTTGTTAAAATGCAGATTATGATCCAGCAGGTCAGAATCATGGTGACATTTTTTAATAACAAGGCCCTAGTGGAATCAGTTGATATGGGATCTTACCTTTTCCAGATTAACACACTTTCCATAATTTTGATATCTTAAAATTAGCAATCAAAAACATTAAGAATTTGCTATTTGCATTTTATTTCCTTGGTTGCAAACGAGTGCATTAAGATGCATTCCGTGTCAGTGTCCACACGATGACTGGCCATCGTGATAGGTGGTCATGACCACGTCAGCTGTGATAGCACCAAGCTGCTGAGCTGGGTGTAACATCCAGGGGCAGCATTCCTACAGGTGACTGAAAGCGAGGCCCAGCCACATGCAAGGTCATAGGATCAGTGTAGCTGCATGCATTAGCCGGCCAGACTTTTATGTTTGGGTTACCATCTTTTATCAGAGTTGCTTCCTTTTGTGGGCACAGTATTAACATCAAAATATGTACATGTTGCCTTAGTAGTGTCCCAACAATTTTATACTTGCAGCAGAGTCAAACCTGATCAATTCTAAGTCCTTCCTTTGATACTGTCAGCTTTCCATGCATTTTCTTACAATTGATCCTCTTCTGTTTCTCTTAAGTAATAGCTGATTTGCCCAGTATTTTGGATCATTTTAAAAATTTCTTGTAATAGACATTATCAGCCCCATTGCTAGTTAAGAATCTAAGGTAGAGTGGCCAGACTTAAAAATAAAATACAGAATAGGAGAGAAAAGCCAGAAAAGGGTATGTTATTGAGGTCATTGCTTTTGGCAAAAGGGCTCAAAAAAAAAAACCAAAAAACCAAACCCCAAAACGGTTTATTTACATATGGATTGCATGGGACATTCTTGTACTCAAATATTAGTCACTATGGATCTGAAGTTCAAATGTAACAGAGTATCTGTATTTCACACGGGAAACCCACAGCAAAGCCAGTCTTCAGTGAACAGACTGAACCCAGGTTGCTATGCAGAACGGCTCCCTCATCCCTGCTCACAGGTGGTCACGGGCAGCCCCGGCAGCGCCGAGTTAATGTCTCACTCCAGAGAACTTCCCGTTCCTCCTGTACTACTGCTCCCTGCTTAGGAAGGCTGGCAGCCAGTGTCACTGGCAATCTTAACAGCAAATGATATTTTTTATCCCCATGTGAAAAACTCTGTTATTGGTGCAACCTTTTCGGAATGACACAAACATCCTAAAGACGCTACTTCTGCTTTTCTAATTGTAGCTGGAATTTCCAGTTCTCTTGCCTTTGTTGGAGCTGTGGTACTGGAGTTCAAATGAGTATCATACTTGTTTACCTAACCCATGTCCATCTATTTTAACGAACTATTTTTTTGCCAAGTTGGGCCAGCTGACTTGTGCATCATGGTAGAAAGTCAAAACTCACTTTTAACTGGAACCAGGAAGTCACAGAAGCTGCAGACAGCCCAGTCGGATGGGTTGTGGAGACGTGCTCCTTCAGCAGCAAGCACCCGTTTGGGGAGGACAGCGAGTGGGCATCAATTCTGCCTACGTGAGGAACATGGTTACGATGTTTTCACCCTTGGATCTTAAAGATTAAACCAACTTCTTGACAGCAACAGGGCACTCAATTATTTCAAAGAAAAATTGTGTACAAAATGAGAAACTTTTTTTTTCCTCAAATGACTGTTGAATTTATTTGCTTGATCAATAATGGTCCTGGCAAAAATTAGTCAACCAACAGTGCGACAATTGTAATGAATTACTAAATTTTAAAAATCCATGACACCTTGATAGAAATTAGTTTACACAAACAAAAAAGAAACCTCCAATATTGCCAGCACATATAAAATGAATACAACCGACAGAACAGCAAGAAGGCTTTTATACATTTATATTTGACACCTGACCATATTTTCAGTCACCATAGTATCTTCTCTCCAGATTTAAAAAAATAGTAAGCTGATTTCTATAACAAAGCTTTTTTTCATACAAAAATCAAATAATGGCCAACAAGTCACAACAGTGCAATAGGTAGAAGATAAAAAACCGCATCAAACAGGTGCTGAAAATAAATACTAACTACGAGGAGGAAGAGGACAGAGCCCTCGTGGGTTCGTTTCCATCACCTTGACTGGTTTGTCTTCACAGCCATGAGAGCTGACCTACCTCATCGGTGCCATTAATTCGGACAGAGCATGACTGAGCAGAGGTGCCTGAGAGCAGACCCCCAGGTGCCTCAGGTTACCAAGGAAGTGGCAAAAGCAAGAAAACGGGGTTGGGATCACAGCTGTCATTAAAAGGAAAGTTGCTTTTTTTCTATTGCTCAATCTCATCAATTGGGGAGTCCATCAGCAGGTTCACTGAGACTATATGGATAATTGAAAACTTTTAACAGCATATATATGGCTTATTCAGGCAGAGAGACGTTTACATTCCAGCCCAAGCAAGCAATCTTAAGTCATTCTGTTTTTAATGGGAGGTCAGTCCCACAGAAGCTTTCTAGTCTGAGAAACAGATCCTGCACGTGGATTCCTTAGGTCAAGGCAGCTAGCTACTGTCAACCAACCCAGTGAAACCTCAGTGGGAGGAGCCAGGAGGTGGCCCCTCCTCCACATGTGGCCACTGCCCCAGGGCTGGCAGGAGGGCTCTGCAGCTCTGTCTACAACTAAGGAGGCCTTCCTGGTGACTCAGGTCAAGGACTCTGATTTAGGGCTGAAAGGAGAGGGTGACACGAGTGCATAAAGGTAACCCCAGTAAGAGTCATTCTAGCCAGTCAGGAAATACGAGGCAGCTCCCCATGACATAATCTGCACCAAAAAGGTGTAAAAGGCACAAGCAAGAGTGACTAAGGTAAGCAGTGACCCTGGCAGGGGAGACTGTGGGGCAAGCCACAAGGCAGGGTCAGGATTTACCTGTGTGGTTCCTCCCCTTGAACGAGAGAAAGAGATCCTGATTCTGCCGTAATAAAAAAGCAAAGATGATTTTTGGTTTAAAAAGAAGCCACTCAAAGGTTAAAATATTTAAGTTAACAAAGAAAATTAATCTTCAAATAAGCTATCTGGAAAACTCATCTGTCCCCTACAAGCCCACATGCTTTTTGTCCACTGCTTTGTCCTCCCTGTAACCTGAGCCTGATGCGGAAAAGTCATACGTGTGAAAGAAAGTCTTTGAGAAGAAGACACCTTTACAGAATGTACAGCAGAGAGTTGTGCACTCTGACTCTCGGGATTACAGTAAGATGCACAGGTCGTGTTAGTTCTGGGAGATTCCATGCCCCACCAGATGCTCAGATGGGCGTCTCCTTCCTATCTCTGCTCGGTGATGGCTTGGCCTGCTCCTTGCCTGCCTTCGGCTGCTCTTTCACTGCTTTTGTCTCTGGGGCGCCTTCTCTAGGCAGCTGGATGGCACCCCCGTGCTTCTCGGGCTCCTCATCGTCCTGGGCCTGAGGCTCAGGCTTGGCTCGCTGCAGCTGGAGCAGGCGCAGCTGAACGCGCAGTTCGATGATGGCCTCTCGCTCTTCGTGAATTGCTTGATTCAAATGATTGTTCTTTATCTTGAGGAATGACAGAAAGAGCCGCTATCACTCAAGAAGATGAAAATGACTGATTCAGGAGCACAGTACTGTTACAACGGTATCCTATATAAGAATCTATTTTTGTCAATTTAGTTGTAAAATAGAAGACATGAACATGATATGCAAATGAGACACATAAACACCCTGACCCAGAATGGATATAATTCAAGATATAAACTCTGCTTCTAAATACAAGAGTAATAAGCATATCTGCAAAATCAATGCACTAATAGAAATTTATTTTAATTAAGTTTTCCAGTGTTTTAAATAGATTTAAGTTTTTAAACTGGCTCCTCACCAGCCCTTAAGTTAAGGGAAGATAAAAGTGACTTTAGGAGGGGAAAGTGACTTTATTGGCACTGAGAGGGAGAAGTTAGAAATGGATAAAATCCTAGATTTGCCTTTAAAGTAAATGGCTAAGGGAAGCTTGGATGGCTCAATGGGTTGAGTGCTCGCCTTGCAGCCCCAGGCTCTGAGGATCGAGTCCTAGTCCCAGCCCATGTGCACCCATGTGCTGAACTGGGTTGTGTTTCCCATGCCGGAGGCCCCCGGCCCAATTCCTGTCCTGCATGACCCCACGCCCACCTGTGTGGAATGAAACTATCTTAAAAACTGATGACGTACAACTATGGAGACTGCTCTGGGCCCTCTCCCTTCTCTCTGTCTGTCTCTCAAAAACAATAAAATAAATCTTAAAAAAAATAAAAAAGTGAATGACTTATCTTTTGTGAAAGGCATTACCTTACATATGAAAACTATCACATCTAAATTACCTACACTCCGCACAGTTGAGGTAACAGAACAGTAGCTAATCTTCAATGTGCACCAACCTCCCTCCCTGGCAGGCTGCCGGCTGCACGGCTGTGGCCCTTCCTCTCTGTGGCATTTCCATGCAGCCTATTCCCAGGCCTCCCTCCTAGCTGTAGCCATGCGACTGAGCCTTAACTAAAGGCATATGAGCATGTGCTGAGTTCCACTTACACATCTTGCCCTCGACAGCTGGGAATTCTTTTGATTCCTTTTCTCCTTCCTGCTGATAAGAGTGCACAAGACTTAGATAGAGCAGCACTCTGGATCCCAAGTGGAGAAAACCTGTATGGAGGATGGCTGACCTGAATGTCTGCGAGACAATATGTAACTATTTTGTTCAAACCACCGGCGTTCTCTGCTACAGCAGCATAGCCTGTAGCCCAAGTACTGTAACTCTGGAAATCTGTTTTCCGACTTAGAATTTTAATATGACCTGTAAAATGTTAAAGCAAAGTAATGTGGCAACATAGGCCTTTAAAGAATGGAAGTCACCTGGTAGCCTAGGTCTCACTGCTCGACTTCGCCCACAGCACAACCCTGGCTATGGCAAGTGTTCCCCTGAGCCTCAGTGGGCAGCCTCTCTGAACTCTGCCTGCAGGTGGAAAGGATTTTTTGTGGGTAGTGCTTTCGTGTGGAATTCTAGTTCTCTATGTGGCGGGTTAGCTCTGGTTCGCCCCAGCAGCTGAACACACCTGAATGAGAGAAACAAAGCTGTCCCACTATTCTTAACATTCCTTTCTAAGAGAATGGTTCTCTTTCTCAACCCTTAGGTAAAACATCTGGAAACAAAGTTTTACTTGGGTAAGAAGGGAAAATTTTGATCATTTAAATCCGTTGCTTTCTTTTCACTGTAGTTGTGTCCCATTTTCCTCATGGTCTGAACAAGATAGTTGTATCTCTGTCTCACAGACATTCATGTCAGCCATCCTCCACACAGGTTTTTACCACCCAGGGTCCAAAGTGGCTGCTCTAAGTCTTGTGCACTCATCAACTCCCCTCACCTGCCGCTTCACAGGTCAAAGACTAAGAGAAAATTTTGTCCCTCATTTCTCCTAGAGATTACGGAGCCTTTCCCTGCTTCCACTAGCATTTCTTTTTCTGTTTTCTCTGGGAACACAGATGCTCAAACCAGCACAATGAGGTAAGGCTGACCTTTACATAGGAGAGAAAAGTCTGCGTGGTACATGTCAGTGAGGAAGGGTCACCGCACCCTAGGGAAGGCCGGACCAGGCCACCCCTACGCCGTCTGCTCGGCCAGCAGTCAGTTTGCACCCTGCAGGCTCTTTGGTGAGATGTGTGTCCTAATCCTTTCTACTCACCTCCCCAGTTGGTTACCAAGGAAAAGAAGAAAAATTCTAAGGGGAAATAAATATTCTAGAAGTTAGCGTGGTTTTTGGTAATTTCCTCCCCAAACTCACTTCTAGCTCTTCATTCTGTCTCTGTAAATCTTCCAGGATGATCTGGAGCTCCTCTTCATCTTCACTCTCACTCTCACTTTCAGAGGAGTATTCCTCAGTTTCACTTCGGCCATGCTGCTGACGGCTTTAAGGGTAAGAGACCAAGAAAAACTTTACAAATAAATAGAGAAACATTAACTTGTCTGTCACCTCCCTTCTTTTAGACTTGCTGGCTTTTCATGAATCTACTCAATATACTTAATTACACTTAATAAGAAAGATGATTAATTTTGCACACCAAAATTCTTTTTTTTTTTTAAGTTTTATTTATTTTATTAATTTTTGACAAAGAGAGAGAGATACAGAGACAGACAGAGAGAGAACTGAACTGGGGGAGCTCCCAGTTCAGCATATGGTTCCGCACGGGCCGGGGCCAGGATTCGATCCTCGGTCCCCGGAGCTTCAAAGTGAGCGCTTAGCCCACTGAGCCATCCCGGCTTCCCCAACCAAAATTCTTTTATCTGAAAGTCAGAGCTGAAACAATTATGCCTATGGTTAAGTAAACATTTTGTAAACTTCAAAACCCCTGACTATCCTTTACCTCTGAATTTCGGCAATCTCAGCTCTAAGCCGCTCAATCTCTTCTTTTTCTGAGGCAATCTGTCGGCGCAGGAACTGCTCCATGGCTAGAAGCTCCTCCTGTTCAGTCAGGATTTCATTTTCCTAAAATAATGAACATGGTAAACACCTTTTGGAGTATGTCTTGCGATGTCATTTTGGGGGAGGGGGGTTATATGTTGCCCTGAATTCTTTAGCCCCATACAACATAATACACAGTTATAGGAGGGCTTGTACTGTTTCCTTAATGTCAAGAGAAGGCATCTTGGAGGAAAGGTAACTAAGTTATTCGGGAGGAGAGACTAGATTTTTCTCAAAGACATAAAATGACACTTGGGAGTCCTCATGTTCTCATTTTGCAAAGGCTCCCAATGAGGCTAGCACACTGGGTACAAAGACAGAGTTCAAGTTTTTGCTTCCCAGTCCTTTCTGAATGCCTTCCCACCTTTCAGTAAAGGGAGTGTCTATTTTAGGGCCAAGGTGGCTTCCAAATAGTGTCACTGAGGAAACAAAGGACCCAGGAAATGTACAGCTGGTGTAAACATCACATAATCTTAGAGCAGACCTAGTGACAGAAAGATACTAAAAAAAACCTTTTCTTCTCACCACAAGCCATTGTCCTTCTCAACCCCATGTCCAAAGAGATCATATGTAAGGAATAAATATTCTGCTTTAAAATACGCATTTCTAAAATTGATAGGATTACCAAAGGGGAAAAATTCTATCACCCAAGATCTAACCCCTCCAACATAAAGAACCAATGCAGACAAAATCAGAAGGTAACAGAGATGTGAGGTTATGGAAATGAGCTAGAGGCAAACATCAATAGCATTTCTCTCCAAGCTAATAAGTACCAAGAGGATAAGTACCTGTGATCAAACTTGAAAGACACTATGGTCAAGTTCTAAAGTGAACTACTCAAAGTCCCCAGTATGAATGAAGAATCTCACAGATATAAATGCAGTATTCCCCAGATGTTTCTAAACACAGACATGTTTATGTTCCAAGGAATATTGGAATGAAAAAATTTGAAATAAAGACATAATCTGGGACTTCATTCTCTTTTCTGGAGAAAAGAGTTATGTGTCCCTGCTAGGCAAAACAATATCGTTCAGAAGTGAGAGAAAAGGACTGAAACTTGATAGGCTTTAGGAATCCCACATACATGAGTTTCTGGAAGCACAGACAAACAATGCTGTCAGAGCCTAGCCCTTCATTCCTTCCTAGTTCAACTCCATGATTCCAGAACAGGGTAAGATAGGCTTCAGAACCTCAGAAAGGAAGAAAAGAGCTCATCTTCAGCTTTATTCCTGGTACACAGTAAATAGATACTCAAGCTATTTGTCAAATCAATAAATGAAAAATAAAACAATTCATCTCCAACAACTGACTTTCACCTGCAAAGAATAAAATCAAATTACCTAAAAAGTGCTCTTAACAACTATCAGTCCAATCTCATTAATATTGAATGAGTACCACTAATCTACAAATTAGAAAAAATACCTACATCTCAGACCTTTGTGGATAAAATTAAGTAAAGCATGTAGAACAGTGTCCAGTAAGAAGCATTCATTCAGAATAAAAGAGTTTCTCTCTCTAGCTGAACATTTAAGGAAACACCACAATAAAAGTAGAACCAAACAATAGCCAGAGTCCTTCTAAAACCTCAAAACCATCTTCTAAGTTTGGTTAAAGACACATCTCTGTAGCTGAGCTTCTCAAATTGTAAGATGACCATAAAGGATCTTGTTAACACTGCTGAACAACCAATGGGTCAAAGAAACCAAAACAGTATCTTGAAACAAATTAAAAATGGAAATACAACATACCAAAACTTAAATCAGATATACCGTGTTTCCCCGAAAGTAAGACATACCACCTGTGTGGAATGAAACCATGTCGAAAACTGATGATGTACAACTATGGAGACTGCTCTGGGCCCTTCCCCTTCTCTCTGTCGCTCTCTGTCTCTGTCTCTGTCTCTGTCTCTCTCTCTCTCTCTCTGTCAAAGGCAATAAAATAAATCTTAAAAAAAATAAAAATAAACGATGTTGGCAAACTGGTTTTCCACAAGCAAACAAACAAAACTGGATCCTTATCTCCATATTAAAAAAAACAAACTCAAAATGAGTTAAAGGTTTAAATATAAGACCTAAAATGATAAAACTATTAAATGATAGAGAAAAAGTTTGTTGACATTGGTCTGGGCAATAACTTGTTTAGATATGACCCAACCAACACAGGCAAGAAAAGCAAAAATAGACAAATGAACTTGCATCAAACTTCAAGCTTCTGAACAGCAAAGAAAACAACAGAGTGAAGAGAATAATCTATGGACTAGGAGAAGATATTTGCAAACCATACATCTAACAAGGGTTTAATATTCACAGTATGTAAGGAAATCAACTCAAAAGCAAGAACACAACCCAATTAAAAAATGGGCAAAGGTCCTAATAGACATTTCTCAAAAGATATACAAATGGTCAACAGATGTATGAAAAAATGTTCAATGTCACTAATCAGAGAAATGTAAATCAAAACCACAATAAAATATCACCTCACACCTGTTAGGATGGCTTTTATCAAAAAACAAAGATATGTATTGGCAAGGATATAGAGAAAAAGGGACTCCTGTACACTACTGGTGGGACTGTAAACTGGTACAGCCATTACGGAAAACAGTAAGAAGTTCTTTAAAAAATAGAAAGTATTACAATCATAATCTAGCAATCTCATTTCTAAATATATAAACAGGATATTGACTAGATATGTGCACTCCATATTCACTGCGGCATTATTCACAAGAGTCAAAGTATGAAAATAACCCAATCAACAGATAAATGAAATGGATAAATATGTGTGTACACACACAAACACTGGATTATTATTATTCAGTCATGTGAAAGAAGGAAATTCTCCCATTTATGATAACATGGATGAAACTGGAGGACAATATGTTAAGTAAAATAAGCCAGACAGAGAAAAGCAAATATTGTATAATTTCACTTATATGTGGAATCTAAAAAAAAGTCAAATTCATAAAAGCAGTGAGAAGAAATGTGGTTACTAGAGGCAGAGGGGTAGGGGAAATGGGGAGATGTTGATTAAAAAGATACTAAGTCGCAAATATACAGGATAAGTCTAGAGATCTAATGTAGAGGAATGATCCGACCACACTCAACAACACTGTATGGAATACTGGAAAATACTAAGATTTCAGGTGCTCTCATCACAGAAGAAAAAGGAGATAATGTCAATTAGCCTGACTATAGTAATGTTTCATGATGTATAGGTATTTACCACCAAATCATCATGTTGTACACTTTAAATACAATTAAAAAAATAAGCTTGCAAAATAGAGAAAAAGAGTTTAGCTTACCTGGGCAAGGAGAATATTTATAACTTCTTCATTTTCATTCATTTCTTCTTTGGATACATCCTCTTTTGAAAGACTGGCTATCTCTTGTGCAATCTTGGTTTCACATTCCTGTCAAATAGGACAAATGGAAGAGAACTGGTCAGCTTATATGTAACACATAATCAACAAATTCATACCATCACCATTCTAGAAGTTTCCTTCTCATTTCCTATATTTGAAAAAACAATATTAACAGTCAGATGAACCATCTAGATAAATGAGCATTTGTTAGCTGGGCTTGGAAAATAACAGATGGATCTCTCTTCCCCCACCCCGATGGCTACACTGTGCAACTCTGGTTAATATGCTCACCATTTCTGGAACTTTTCTACATAAATTACCTTCTGTGACACTTTTATTTTTCTTTTTTGAGGAGGTTGATTGTAAGTATATAATTCAATTAGGTTTAACTAACATACACAGTCAAGTTACCATGACCACAATCATGATACAGAAATTTCTACCACCACCAACACACAAGTCCTCTATCAAATGTTTTTTGCACATATTTTGAGATTCAGACTTACATATTCATTTTTAAGTGTCTTTTGAAGAGCATGTTTTAAATTTTTGATGAAATATAATTTACCAAATGTTTCTTTTAAAAGTCCTATTTAAGAAACGACTGCCTAAGCCAAAGTCAGTAAGATTTTCTGTGTTTTTTCCTAGAAGTTTCCTTTAGGTCTTAGTGTATAATTCATTTTGACTTAATTTTAGTATATACTGTGTGGAGTCAAGGTTTAGTTTTGTTTTTTTGCATATAGATATCCAATCGTTATAGCACCATTTGTTGAAAAGAAATCTCTCCCCATTGAATCATCTTAGTATCTTCGTTGAAATGAACTGTCCTTATATGTGTGGGACTATTTATAGATATTCTATTCTAGCAATTCCTAACTTTTTGGGTATCAGGGACTGGTTTCGTAGAAGACAATTTTTCCATGGATCAGGGTGGAGTGGGATAGTTTCAGGATGATTTAAGCACATTACATTTATTATGCACTTTATTTCTATTATTACATAGTAATATATAATGAAATAATTATACAACTAATCTAAATGCCACTGATCTGACAGGAGGTAGAATTCAGGTGGTAATGTGAGCGATGGGGAGTGACTGTAAATACAGATGAAGCTTCACTCTCTGTCATCCCACTCACTCACTGCTGTTCAACCCGGTTCCTAACAGGCTACATACCAGTAGTGGTCCGTGGTCTGGGGGATGGGGACCCCTGTTCCATGTCTATCCATGATTACTGCAGCTTAGAGACTTATTATAAAATCAGGTAATGTGAGTCCTCTAATCTTATTTTTCAAAATTGTTTAGGCTATTTGAGGTCATGTGTATTTCCACATAAATTTTAGAACTTGTTAATTTCTTCAAAACTCATCTGTTTAGATTTTTTATTGCTTTTGACAAAGAGACAGACAGAGAGAAGGGGGAGGGCCCAGAGCAGTCTCCACAGTTGTGCAATCATCAGTTTTCTGGTTTCATTCCACACAGGTGGGCGGGGGCCTCACAGGGTGGGAAATGGGCTGGGGGCCCACACCCCCTCAAGTCAGGGGCCAAAGGAGTAGGGGCGAGAACCAAACTGGGGGCCTCCCGCATGGGAAGCACACCCCAGTTCAGCATATGGGTTCAAATGGTCAGGGGTTGGGATTTGATCCTCAGTCCCCGGGGTGGCAAAGTGAGCACTTAACTTGCCAAGCCATCCCGGCTTCCCCTGTTTAGATTTTGATTGGATTTAAATTCACAGACCAATTTGAGAAAACCTAACATCTTAATATTGAGATATATCAATCCATTTTATTTAATTCTTACTTTTTACTTTTTAGGTTCAATATTAAATTATTCATACTAATATATAGAAATACAATATACTTTCGTATATCTGATATTATATCCTACAACCTTGCTAAATTCACTTATTAGTTTTATAGATTCCTTAGGATTTTATATATAGGCAATCATGTCTATGTATAGATTTATTTCTGTCTAATCTGTATGCCTTTGATTTTTCTTGCTTTATTGCAATGACTAGAACAAACCTCCACAACAATGCTGAGCAGAAATCCCTGCCTTGTAGGGAATAGCATTTAGACTTTTACCATTAGTACATTAATCACAGATTTTTTCACATGCACCCATTGTGAAACTGAGAAAGTTGTTTGCTGAGAGCTTTATATCATGAATAAATGCTGAGTTCTGCCAAATACTTTTTCTGTATATACTAGATGTGATCTTGTGGTTTTTATTGTTTTAAGTCTGTCAATATAATGAATTATTTACTTCTATCTTTAAAAGTCATTTAGTCCCCTAATTTGAAAACCACTTTATAGAATCTTTTGAGTATTTTGTGAATTAATGAGCAGGCATCACAAGATGGCATCAAGAAAACTGGTAAAGGTATGTCTATCCCTTTCTTTTTATTTTATTTTCTTAAAGATTTATTTTTATTGTTTTTTGACGAAAGAGACAGACAGACAGAGAGAAGGGGGAGGGCCCAGAGCAGTCTCCATAGTTGACAGCATTAGCTTTCCATAGTTTCACTCCACAGGTGGGAGCTGGGCTGCGCAGGGCAGGAACTGGGCCAGGAGTCTCCTGCATAGGCCCTGGCAAGAACTGAACTGGGGGCACACCCCAGTTTATCATGTGGGTCCACCTGGGCTGGAGCCGGGATTCAATCCTTGGTCTCCAGGGCTACAAAGAGAGTGCTTAACCTGCTGAGCCATCCCAGCTTCCCCTCTATCCTTTTCTGTTACTGGTTCTGATTTGCTATATCATGGTTCCTTAATTTAAGAGAGATGTAGAAACAATAAAAATGAAAGCCAAGCCTACAGTAGCCCTGTCCTATGTCAGAGGGTCCTTCATTTAAAGACAACTGAGAATGCTATAGGGTTAACAATTAAAACAATGAGGCCTGGTTGGCCAGTGTGAAACTCAATTCCAGGCTGAATCACGAAGGGAATGAATCATCACCATCATTATCAGACACAGGAAGCAAAATTAAAATGTCATTTGGAAAATAGGAGAAAAGCAGGAAGGAAAATACAGAGGACTTCTGTGCATCCTGAAGTGCACATGTAAAAATGTTATGTTTCCGGGGAAGCTGGGATGGCTCAGTGGGTTAAGTGCTGACTTTGCAGCACCGGGGACCGAGGATCGAATCCCAGCCCTGGCCCGTGCGGAACCAACCATATGCTGAACTGGGAGCTCCCCCACTTCAGTTCTCTCTCTCTCTCTCTCTGTCATAAATAAAAATATTAAAAAAAAAAAAAATGTTGTTTCCCTTCTGACAAAGTTATCCTTTACATAAATCCGTAATCTCATAGCAATAAAAGTACATGGGTTGTCTCTGTCTTCCAGCATAACCACAATGGCTACCCAACATCCGCCATCCTCTCCCGGTCTGATAACTGCTAACAAACATTCCTTGGAAGTACTATTTGGATTCTGTCATTGAATCTGTACATGGGCTTTAAGAGGGCACAGACATTTGAGATCTTATCCTTGGTGTGCCTGGGAAACTCACAAGTCACGGAGCCAAACAACATACACTAAACTAGAAGGAGATCAAAAGTCTGACTCATGTACCCTACACTTATTAGGGGTCACATGCCACTTTCCTTACTACTAGGTAAAGAAAATCCCTTCCCTCCTGATCTTTAGTGCCTCCATGTTTCCAAAAAGCTGATTCAAAATCCCCAGCAGTCTCTGAAGTCTATCACTCCTTCTGCTTCTAATACTTAGAAATCTGGTGATAGGTAAACCAAGCAGGAAATACAAAACATCTTTTAGTAAAATAACTATAAATAAAACATTTCCTTGATGTCAAATTGAAGAATCAATAATCCAGAACTGGGAACATCTGAATGAATAAATTTCCCATCAAGAACCTTCACTCAAAAGATATTTAGATGTAGTATTTTTTTTTTAAATAAAAGTTAATAAAAGATTCCAGAACATTCTTTTTTATATTTTGTTATAAACATGATGTACTAAAATAATAAATTTACTCACTTGTCTTTTAGCTTCTCTAAGTTTCCTTTTGAGGGCTGTCAAAATTCTTTGTACTTCCCATAATCTTTCTTCTTTAGATAAATCCTTTATCCCTCCCTGCAAATCTCGATGTAAACAATTCAGAAGAAACTCCTAGAAAACAACACACCACACACTGAGGGAGTATTCCATGTTTTACTATCTTAACTAAAACCATGCAATTTCTAAAGATGTAAAATAAACGTCCAATTATCATTAAATAAATGAAACAGAACACATTATTTTTTTAATTTATTCTTATTTTTTTGCCCAGGCATTTGGTTCTAATTAATTTATATTAGTTCAATAGTAGTATTTCATTTACATTTCTTCCCCAACATATCATCAACAAATGGGAGCTCAGAGCAGATAAAAAGGGAAGAAGGGATTTGGTAACAGGCATGCAAATAAAAAATGTAATATAGGTAATCATCAAATTTAAGTAAATTTCTTATTTAGTCCGAATTTCTTATTCAACTTGCCAAACACACACAACCAAATGGCAGTTTCTTCTCTCATTAAGTTTAGTGGAAAAGCACAGGATTTTGGATCAAATCCTGGTTCTATAGCTTAGTAACCATGTGACACAGAGTAAGTTATTTAAAATTTCAGTATTCTTATCTGTAAAATATAGCCATTAACAGCAATCTTATGTGGATAAAGTAACATTTTTGGACTTGCTGACAGCCTACCTGGAACCATGCTGAGCATCTTTAATGTCTGACCTCATTTATTGTAATCTTCACTTCAAACCTCTAAGAGGGCCCATTTTAAAATGAAATCACTGAGGCTTAAGGAGGTTAAGCGATTTATCTAAAATCAGTCAATTAATTAGAAGCAGAACAAGAATTTATAGCCAGGTCTTTTCATTTCAAAACCTGAGCTCCTGCCACCATCATATTCCAATGTAAGTGGCATGTAACAGGGCCAGATGTAAATTTCTGGCTTCAGTGTGCTGTGAAGAATTGCCTAACATGGCTCCAGACACACTTTAGAAAGTACTCAGTGAGCAAGTTTATCTTTATCATCATCATCATCATCAGTCTCCAAAAGGATCAGAGCAAAGGTTGGTTCTTTAGGGCTAAAGCACAGGCTGCGCTCACACACCTGTCTTCTGATTTCCTCCTTGATGCTCTCCTGGGTCTCTGGCAGTGTGGGCATAGTGGCCATGTTAGACCAGCGAAGGGGTTTTGTCACTTGCTTTAGTATCACATTTCCAAAGAGCTCTTGTACGTGTGTGAAAAACACATACAGGACTCGGTTGCTAATCTAAGAAAAGAAAAAGATTTGCAAGATAACTTAAAATTATTTTATTCATTTAACTTGTGTCTATCACATAGTATGTCCTTTAATCCTGGACACATGCAAGATTTCCTCAGTAGGGACTAGACATAGTTTGCTAATTAGAGGACAATTTAAAAATGACAATGGGAAAATATGAGATCCGTCATGTACTCAAGCACCACAAGAAACTAGAAAGGATGCAGAAGCTGATGACCATCAAATTGTTCTTCCTTAGCACTATGTTAACTGATTTTAAATCTTGTTCTTTTTTTTTTTTCCAAGAAAAAAAGAACACATACAACTGGATTTATTGAGGAATGTGAAGTAAGAGCATTTGCAGCTGTAAAGCTGGGCTGAGAATCTGAGCCTGACTCCAGAAACAAATGCCTTCTGGGCACATATGCAAAGCCAGTGTTTAAATGCGATGTTCATATACCAGGAGTACAGGACATTAGGGTGGCTGAAAAGCTAATAAAAGAAATTACTTTCTACCTAAAACTTACTCTTACAATACATTTGAATCTTCTATGATACTATTATCTCTATTATAGTAATATTAAGTATGTCACAATGTAATATTTACCAAATTCTAAAATCCTGACCAATATAAATGATTACATTGAAATCTGAGAAACATTTTGCTTCCAAAATATAATGAAAGAATCTTTAGAAAAGCAAATACACTCTTACACAGTGTGTTAATAATGACTAATAACATAAGTACATTGGCCAAAAAGGCTTAAAATAAATAATATAACCGTCATCTCACTTTTTTGCCTTTTGTGTTTGTTTTAAAATATCAGTAACTCTAAAGAAAACGCATGCTCGATGCCCACACCAAGTGGACAGCAATAAATTAAGGCCAAGTATTTTTGTTATAAAGAGATACCAATTCACACAGAACCCAATTCCCTGAAATACCTCCTCAGATTAAGTCTATAAAATGCTTCTCTAGGATCCATCTTTATGAATGAAATCCTCAAGTTAATACCCAACCCAACAAATGTTAGGTTCCTTTGCTCCCGAGTCTGATATGTGTGTATGATATAATTAAGCAATAATGCTATCTGAAGAAATAACTGAAGTCTTTAAAATTCTAATGATGAACTCTGTAACCGCAGCTACCCTGGGCTTCTCCTCTACTAATGACAGATCGTTGTCTTTAGGAACTGGTTTATAAATGTACACCAAAGACTGGACATATTCGTATTACATAGCTACAAGCCAAAGGGCAAATATGCTCATTATCCTGTATGTAGACACTGTCCATATTGTGAAAGAAAAAAAACAATATTCAGGCTAAACCATTGTCTATTTTCACTATATGCAACTCAGCAACAAAAATGTCCCCCCCGACTCCCCACGGTCAGCAGCAGAGGGCACATGTACCTGAACAGTTGGGCTGAGCACTATAGAAATGTTCTGGATATTCATTTTTGTTTCCAGTTCCTTCGCAATAACATGGTCCATGTGCACGATCAGCCAGGAAATCAGAAGATAGTTACATTCTGGCAGTTCTTTCAGTAAACGCTGGAATTCCTGCACTTTCTCACTCTCTGTGCTCCTCCCACAAGCCTCTTCAAAGCGAGGCATAATTTCTTTGGTAAGCAGATTTTCCGGAAGGTCTCGCAAATACTGCTTCAGCAAACTGGCTACAGTATTAGGCTCATATTCTTCCAAATTTGGAGACTCCTCTCTGTCATAGGCTGCTTTCAGCTCATCCACCTTTGATTTAATTCCTTCAAACATTCAAATTCAGACAGAAGAGAATATAGAAAAAAAAAATCAAAAAGCTTTCTTCACCCCTGCACCCACCCCTGGGAGGAGATATGAGAAAAGCCAGTCTTGATAATAACAAACCTCTAGTTATTAAGTATTTATCTGCACAAGGTTTACACAATTCCTGTTAAACAAGGTAATATAAAAAAGACTACACTTCAAGGGTGAATTTAACCAAAAGCTAAGTGATAATGGAAAAACTAAATTACTCAGAACGAAAGTTATAACAATTAGTAACATATTATATTATGCAAATACACCGACTCAGAAAATATTGTTTTTAATTTAAAGTAAAAATATAGGCAAAAACTACACTATAATCTAAACGTAAATTTTGCTCTACACAGGCACCAACTGCTTTTTCTAACTAGTCACAAGACTGACAACATAAAAACTCAGTATATCCAGAAAGTATCCAGCCATGTAACATGAAAAATAGAGGCATTTATGACTGGATTTTTTTCCAGACAGCCCTCATATATAGACATGTTCCCAAAAGTTATGGATAATTACTTTTATAAGTAAAAATTATATCACAAACGATGTTTGCTATCTCGAAAAAATTACTGAAAATTATTCTCCATTAAATAATCCCCATCTAATTTCTTTTTTTTTTAATTTGAATTTTTACATGTTTTCTTAATCTGGACCAGAGCTGAAACCTTCCCCCACCCCTCAAAAAAAATAAAATAAAAAAAAATAAAAATTAAATTTGTATTTCTAAATCAAATTGTTTTGCTTTTCTTACTAGACAGAAAGAAACACACAAAATAATGTTTTTCAAATATACACCTTTTAAATCTCTAGTGCACTCTGCATTTAAGTAATTCAGAACAAGCGTGCTCATAATAGTACAAAGTAGCTTTGCGTTGTTTTCAATACTTCAAACTTTAGGCCAATTATTTGAAATAAGCCATAAATTAAGGCTGCGAGAGTGTAATGGTAAATGTGAATACTCAAGCATCATCTAATCTGAACAGCATCTTATAATCTGTTTATATCTGGGCTTTCACATTATTTTATGTGAAAGCCTTTTAATGGCATTATAACAAATCTGTAATTTATTCAGCACTGGCAAAAAAAATCAGTAACTCTAAATATGAAAATCATATGAATGTTATTTTTGTATAATCTTTATCTGGAGGCAGAAAAGTTAAAGAATAATACCCATTTTCTTATTACGACAATATGAGTGAAACACACTAACAAGTTAAAATTCTTGGGAAAGACCTCCTCTCTCTCTCTCATATATTTTATACATATCTAATTATTCCCTCAATAATATCTACCCAGGAAATTGCATAAGTGAATGATTAGATTATGTGCTTGGGTTGTCATTACTCTGAAATCATTATCAAAATGTTTTCCCTTTAAAATTGAACACTTCAAATAAAGCATCCCAGGTAGAAAAAGAGCATATGCAAAATGATATATTACTTTAAAATGGAACTTATATCTCAATAAGTGAGAGCCAAAAATTTTCAGAAAATATTATTCAAAAATAAAAGTCACTGCCATAAACTCTGTAGTTCATGTTGTGCTGAATGCAGCATACTGCCAGAACTTAAAATACTGATCAAATCAAAAGCTCAACATACAGGAGTCAATGTCCAGGGAACAGCTCAGTTTGAATACTTTGACACACAGAGAAGCGGTGTTCTTCAACTTTAATTCTCCAAAACAATATAAACATCCAAAATACAATACTATATGTTGACTATAATTGAAAATCTTTTACATTCAAAATAATAGGTCAAAGACAAAAGATTTTTTTGAACAAAGCTGTAGAAACTCTTCAAAAACTTGTACCTAAAAGAAAATTTCATGCCTATCAAAACCAAGTGAGAAACAGCTTATGTTAATACTAAGTCTTTAAAAATCAATTCATCATAAATTATTCTTAAAAGTCAGAATTTCAAATTCATTTCAATATATTTACTTTTATGTTATTAAGAAACTATAAATTCAAATTCAATTCCTAATTTCCTTCTTTTCCATAAAATAATAGCATTTTAAACAAAATACTCTTAAATGATAACATGTTATCTGTGGGGTTACACAAAGTTTTCCCCAATTATCAAAAATGCCTGCCTTTTTTCAATAAAACTTAAATATCAAATCTATGTTCTAGAAACATGTATGAACCAATTAAAT
>PVKE010007165.1:0-51651 GCA_004027555.1 Craseonycteris thonglongyai | reverse complement strand
ATGCTCTGTATACCTTATGGCTTCTGTAAATGGACGGTTCACTTATTTAATCGATATTCATTGAATACTTACTGTGTACTAGACATTGAACTAGGTTCTAAACACACAAACATGAACAAAATGGACTTCTAGGCTCTGTGACAGTGTGAGCTGTAGAAAAAAAAGAAAAGAGGGAGGGAAAGAAGAAGGGAGAAAGAGAGAGAGAGGGGGGAGGTTAAATTGTCAGCAATTGGTTTTATTCTGAGGTGCGGTCCTTCCTTATGACATCAGATGAGCAGGCTAGAAAGGCTGGGGGTGGGGGTGGGGGTGGGCAGGCCATATTGCGTAATGAAAAGAGCGTAAGCTTGAAGTCAGATAGACCAAGATATGAATCAGAGAAGGTGAAAGTTGAAGGCAGACAGAGGGCTGTTGCAGTAAACTGGCAGTAATGAGAACCTGAACTAGAATGGTGACAGGACACTTGAGAACAAAGAAGTTTTATCTGCGATCACCTGACACTTTAATTTAAAAGTGAATGCCATCCCCAAAAGCAGAAACATTTCTCAAGCATTAGAAATGCGATGTTTACAGGATGGCAGGTTTTCAGATGAAAACAATGTGTTCTTTAAAAATTTCTAGGACAACTGCTAAAAAATCAAAAGCAGCTGAGAAGGGACAGAGCCCCTGATTTTCCCGCCGGTGAAACAATCTGCCATTATATGGCGGATAACGAGTCCAGAGTGGTAATTTAATTTATTACCGTCGGCACAAACCCCACATGACCTTCTTTAAGTGTGTCTGCAGAAACCTAGGAAACCCAGCGCAGGCCCTTTTCAGCCAGCCCGGCGGTGCCTGCTGGCAGTTTGGGAGCACATCTCTTTCAAAAGGTCACCAAGTTAGGGACCGCGTCCAACTCTGTGTTCAGAGCAGCGCTGCCGGGGGTCTCTGCAGGGGCTGTTCCTACGCAGGTGGAAAGCATCGCTCATGCCTTGCCAGGCACAGACGGGAGCTGGATGCTTCCCCACTGTCCCTTCTCCCCGCTCACGCTCAAAAGTCTTCCTTTCATCCAGCAGAATGCCTGGTAGAGGGGACATCTGACAGAGCAGCGGCTCTTTCACACTTTGTGGGCCAGGCGTAGGGATGATGTTTTTCTTCTTTCTCTGGTGGAAATGCCAGAGATTATAACAACTTGGCAAGATTCCTTTCATTAAACGTCTGGGTCATATAGTCTCTCTAAATCACATCCTTTCTTCAATTTAAGTTAAGTCTCTGTCTCTCCTTTTCTCCTTTCCTTCCTCCCTCCCTCCCTTCCTTTTTCCTTTCTTTATATATCTGTCCATCTATCTGTTGCTGATAAAATAAGATTATTATAACACCTGAACATTTGCTTTGGATTAGAATTCTTTGGCAGAAAGAATCTGAGATAGGCTAGAATCCATCAAACAAAGACGAATAAAAAAAAATCAAATAAATGCACACACACATATATATATGAAATTTTACTAAAAAATAGTAAAAATGTAAAAAAAGTTATTAACCCTCATGAACAGGAAACAAGAAAGGAGATAACAGTAGGTGAGAGAATTCGACACATTTATAGAAGAGAAACAAGGGTTACTTCTAGTGGAATGGGTGAAGTCGTAACTAACTGTAGTTGTGGATATTGACATGAAATGAGCCAGTTCAGACTGCATCTCCTAGACCAGGCGTGTCCAACCTGTGGCCTAGGACAGCTTGGAATGCTGGCCTACACAAATTCTTAAAACATGATGAGATTATTTTGTGACCTTTTTTTTTTTTTTTTAGCTTATCAGTTATTATTTGTGGCCCAGGGAAGTCAAAAGGTTGGACACTGTCGCTTTAGACTTTGAGTATTTGAGGCATATGTGGAGACAGGACAGCACCTGGACTATTTCAGCTTTCATTGGATCAGACAGCATGCGCTGTACCCACCTGGCACAAACTTTGCAGAATCCGAGGACACCAATAATGTATCGCACTCTCTCCTTAGAAATCCCTAATTTACCAGCAATTTCTTTATGTTTGATGTGGCAATTTCCACCCATCAGTTCTTCAATGTGACATTGATGAAGCTGATCAGTTGCAGTCACAGGCCTTCTACTCTGTGGTTTGCCACTCAAATCTGCTTGCCCCACTTCTCCATCTTTGAACCACCTTACCCAGCATCTTACTGTACTCACATCAACACCCTGATCTGACTACCATAAAAGTCCTGCATTTGTCTGTGAATTTGAATTGGAGGAAGTTCCTCTACTGCTAAGAATTCAGTAACAGCACACTGTTTGAACCAATCATCCGAATAATGACTGTGACTACACAGAACCCTTTATATCCAGATATGTAGAATGTAACAAAAAAATACTACAGTGGAGACAAAATCGATCAACCCACCCTTGTAGCAATGAGCATCTCTGGTCTGCCATTGTGGTCTCTTCTCACCACAGCACTAAGAGGCGCCAGGACTCCTTGCATAAATGGCTGATTCCAGGTCTGAGGCAGGAAAGGTGCAAGGGAGCCTGGTCCATCTCTTGGACTCACCAAGTAGCAAGTTTTCTAAGGCCGCCATAAGACTTGTGACTGGAAGTCTCAGACATTACCTGGCGAAAGTCAAGATAATTTAAATACTGAAAGAAAATCCATAGTGGTTTAAAATATACGAAGTAGAGATGCTGCGATAACTCATGGCTGAGCGCTTGCCTTGCATACATGAGGTCCAGAGTTTGATTCCCAGCCTTGGCCCGTGCAACCTCATATCTATGGCACAGCTGGTAACCATCAGGATGGCATAGCAGGGAAGGTTCTCACAGAGGCTCCCCGGTTCAGTCCTGCCCTGCGCGCCCCCATATTCACCTGTGTGGAATGAAACCATGTCACATGTAATGATGTGCAACTATGGAGACTGCTCTGGGCTCTCCCCCTTCTCTCTCTCACCTCAAAAACAATAAAATAAATCTTAAAAAATCAAATAAAATATACAAAATACACTGAATGTAAATTCATTATATTACAAAATAAAAATGTCATTTGCCACCTTTGAAAAATGTTAGAGAAATAGCTGATGAGGGGAAGTTACTTTTAGAATTCCAGCTAATAAATATATTAGAGTTAAGTTTCACAGAAATCACCTTGTTGCAATCCCTAACAAAATAACAAACCAGGCAATGACCCTCAGTAACTACAAAAATTGAATTGTTAGGTTTGCAATTTCTGAGCCCACTGCTCAGTTGTAACATCACAAAAAGAAATGCAACTAGACATATTTAAGAAAGAAAAAAATCAAACCTGAATCTGAGCAAATCCTTAGTTTTAAGAACCCACTTTATGAAAACTACAGGCAGAGAAACTTGTTAAACAACATCTTAGGAAAACCATCAACAGAATCCACAATATGGAGAACTGGACAATAAATAGCAAGGGAATAATCAGGGAAGGAAAGTTATATACTAAAAGAGTGTTAGAGACATGCCAACCAATTGTAACTGGGAAACAATATTTCTAAAAAAAGATGAAATAATTCATGATACATGGGTGAAATTTAAACAATGATCGCATAATTCTTGTTAGCTCTTTTTAGATGTAAAGATAAGATTATGTTTACATTTAAAAAATTCTTACCTTTTAGAAGCATTTCAGTGAAAATAGTAGCTATAGGCCAAAGGTCCATCCATCCATTTATTTTGTCTCCAACACAAAAGAATAGAACTGCAGGACCTGAAGTCCAGTTCCAAGGTTGGGAACCTATGAGGGCCAATACAATAATATCTGTTGGTACAAACTCATAGGAACTTGTTTTCTAAACAGTGTAGACTTATTGCTAAACCTGATAAATCACTTTATGTTTTTAGACCACATCATGATTGGGAGATATTTAATTTTTACAGGTATCTAATGAGATAATAAATGCAAAAGACCATCAGAATTGCAAAGTATTATCAAAACATAAATTTCTGTAATTATATGAAGTAACATTTGATTTAACATTTATTCTCTAAACCTTTGAAGTATAGTTCACTGTTCTAATATTTTGAGCTTTCTGATATGATACAATAGAAAAAAACATGGATTTTAGATTCAGAGACACCTCAGTTCTAATTTTAATACTAGCATTCAGTGATTATGGGAAACAGGCTATTTAAAAACTTTCTGAGTCCCAGGAGATACTGGGATAGCTCAGCAGTTGAGTGCTTGCCTTGCAATCATGAGGTCCAGGGTTTGACTCCAGGCCCTGACCCATGGAACACCATATGCTAAACTGCCGCACAACAGGTAACCATCAGGGTGACTCAGTGGTGAAGATTCTTGTCTTCCATGCAGGAGGCCCCTGTTTCAGCTTCCACCCTGTGTGGCCCCACATCCACTTGTGTAGAATAAAACCATGTCCCAACTACTGATGTACAACTGTAGAGATTGCTCTGGACCCTCCCCCATTCTCTCTCCTTCTCTGAAATAAAAGAAATCTTAAAAGAAAACAAACAAACAAATAAACAAAAGAAACCATCTTGCGTCCTAGATTATTCGTCCGTAAGCTAGGCATAATGAAACTAACCTTATTTTTCTGTGTTTAAGATAATACTTCTCTTTAAAAATGTTAGACCAAAAATTGGGGTCATCTTACACACAGGACATGTATTGATTTATTAATGTTGGATTAGAAAAGTAGGGGTCGTCTTATACATGGGAGCATCTTATACTCAGAAAAATATGGGATATAGGAATGTTATTTTAATTCTTCAGGGAAATTATACATGTAAGTCCCCTACTATACAGTAAATGTTGAATAAATGTTAGGCATCTTTTCCAAACACTTAACAATCAAAGCCCTAGGTAATAATGCATAAAGAAAACAACTAATGTTTAGTCTTTATTAAAATTTTAAAATTTATAATTAACAGCTCCTGTATGCATGAACATAAGGTGAGCTGTCTCCTAATTATTTCTTGGAAAAGAAGGCATGGCTTTACCTTTGAGCCTAGATTCTCTAATATTATGACATGATCTCTCAAGTACCTTTTTCCTAAACAACAAAGTATTTTTAAAAAGAAGACAAATTATCCTTAAATCCTTTTAATCAGTGCTTGTTTGTGCTACTTAGAGAAATCATCTAATAACATTTTAAAAATGAAAGGAGGCAATGATCTTAGTAATTTAATTATTATTTCTGGGGATATAATCTCACAACTGCAAATGTTTTGTATCATTGGGAACAACTTTAAAAAGCAGTACAGATACATAGTCCAGTTTTTAAGAGAATATGAGCGCTGTCTGGAAAAAATCCAGCCAAAGATGTCTTTATTTTTCATATTACATGGCTAGATACATTCTGGACAGCCCTTGTATATAATAAATTATAGTGTTATAATTATTAATTATAATTATAGGATGAATGAAAGGATGGACATCCAAGTGTTATGTGGATGGGTACCTGTGGGTTGGGACACAATTCCATCCGGTGTAGCCTTGCACATGGATTCAAAAATTCTGCATCTCAAATGATATCAAGAGTTCTAAGGAGGACATGCTTTGCAAAACCGTTAGATGACTCAAAATGTGACTTTAATAATGAAAGAGTTATTCATACTAAAAGTGCACGTGAAGAGTTTGAGTATAATTGTTTCATGAGATGTGAGAATTGGAAAAAGCATTATTTCTAAAATAACATTTTACTTTATTTAATCTGAGACTTTAAATATGCATGTGTAACTAAATTAAGAAATGTTATTAAATATTATATGGGATACTAATGTCAGAGAATTGCTTTTTTATAATTGTAGTATAATTTAAATATTTCTAGGCTGTCCTTCAGTGATTGCCACTTTCTACTCTATGCCATTAAAATGTTCTCATTCTATATTTGTTCTAATTCCTCAGTCTTGAAGAGCGTTGTATTTCAAAGGGAATACACTGGCTCTGTTTTCTGGGTAAATGCTAAATGTGTTCTGCTTTGTGTTTTACAATACCCTTTTGGATAATACTCATCCTTTTGATGACCTTTGTGTCCACAGCACATTGGGCTGATGTCCTCGGCAGTTTACAATAAATTCTCAAATCCATTTCTCAGGCCACAACTGAGCATTCCCAGCCCCTCCTTCATCTATGGTTCAGGTTTGGATAATTTCTACCTAATTGTATGGCTTTCCATTGTGCTTGCCTGCCATGAAGCTCACCTATAGCTTCTATGTCAACCCACGGAGGACCTAACCCTTACGTAATACAATCCTATCATCTAAGGTGCAAAAGTACAAAAGGTAAGCCCAGAGGGGTAGATGGACTCACTTGAAGTCAGAGCTGCCTTTTGAATTGCTGGAGCTTTTGCCCTCACTCCCTCCTCTCAGTCCACTGAGGGCTCCTGATGCCACACTGGCCCAGGTTTGATAAGCAGAAGGAAATCGTTTGCCTCAGGCCCAGGACTGGATTTGCCAAGGAGAAAGTAGGAATTTCATTTCATATGGTTCTAAGAAGGGCAGGGCAAGTGATAGATTGAACCCACGTGGGCAGATTGAGCTGAGCTTCTTGGGGCTGTTCCTTATTTGCTTATAGTTTATTCCAGATATGTTTCCAAAAATGACATTTGCAAGGATGAAAGGAAAGGGGATCCTATTCAAGGTCCTGATCCAAAGTTCAGTTTGGTGGCCCTGTGAATGTGGTTGTGACAATCAAACACTCTGGGCCAAGCTTGATGTTCGTTAGCTCTAAGATGGCAAATCAGAAATCTTTTCCACCTGATGAGAACAGGGCAAAGAGGCAGGCCAGGTGACCTCCCCATGGTGAGCAAGCAAATTCTCCTGAGGTTCGTTCGAGGCAGGGACGCCAGCAGTTCTGGGCTACAGCCGAACAGCAGATTACTACAGGTGGTTGTAAGGTCTTCACATTCACGTACCTAAACATAGTTATGCGTAGAAAAGGTCCAGTAAAAATACAGCAGACAGGCTACAAAATGGTCTAACAGTGTAGGGCACTTACCGTGGCTGGAGCCTGCAGGACTGCAAATTGCTCTGGGTGAGTCGCTGAGTGAGGGAGAGTGAAGGCCTAGGACATTGTTGTAACTGCTGTGGACTTCATGAACACGGCACGCTAAGACAATGCTAAATTTGTAAAACAACAGGAGAAAATGATGTAATCCAGAGACCTGGTAACTACGAGACTTCTGAGGCTGCTGCCCTTACAACATGGCATGCTGCAGCTATGTCAGGACAACTGTCGTGTTGAACTGCTGTGACATCACGCTGACCACGCCATCACTAGGCAATGAGAGCTGTTAGTTTCCATCACAGGCTCCTGGATCCCTGGCCGTGTGCAGCGTGTGGCTGACGAAAGGTCCTGTGCTGCAAGTGGCTCGTCAGAGCTGCGGAAACATGGATAGACTTGCCTGTGCAGAGTCAGCCCAGTGACTTGTGTCTAATCGGCAGCAAGAGCTTGCGGGAACTTGCATTTGTTAGGGTAATGCGCATTCTGAAAAAGTACCGTATTTTTTTGGGTATAAGACATGCCCATGTATAAGACGACCCCTACTTTTCTAACCCAACTAAGAAATCAATACACAGAGGAAGTCAGGATGGCTCAGTGGGTTGGTCACTTGCTTTGCAGCCCCAGGGACCAAGGATCGAATCTTGGCCCCAGCCTGTAAGGACCCATGGGCTTGGCTAGAATGTGCTTCCCATTCGGAAAGCTGCCAGTTCAGTTCACCCCTCCTTCACACCCCCCAACCCCTCCAGCTCAGTCCCTGGCTGGGGGTGCGGGGGGACATGCCTCCTATGGGGGAGGCCCCTGACCTGGTTCCTGCCCTGCGTGGTGTGGGAATGAGACCATGTTGAAAACGGATGATGTGCGGCTGTTGAGACTGCTCTGCGTGCCTCACCATCTCTCCCTGTCTCTGTTTTTGTCAAGGACAGTAAAATAAATCTTAAAAACAGAAAAGAAATCAACACACGGTCACTCCTGTGTACAAGACCACCCCAATTTTTGATCTAACAATTTTAAACAAAAGTATCCTCTTACACACAGAAAAACACAGTAAGTCTCAAACGATTTAAGGTTATTTGTTGTTCATGAAGAGTTCAGTGTGGGTGTTCCTGTTGGCCAACAACTTTCGGGCTCTGTCCGTGTCCTTGGAGCAGGGTGGAGAGGGTGATGACCATGGCTGTTCTCCTTAGAATGGTGGCAGTTGCTGGTATAATCTGCCTGGATGCCAGAGGCACTGGGGCATGAGGTCACTGGCTGGGAAGCCACAGCCCAGCTGCAAGTTGGTACTGTGGAAGGGGAGCCCCAGTGGGCCAGAGGATGAGACATTTCACCAAAGGACCTTGAAGGTCCCTATGAACTTTGAATTCTATGGTTCTGTCAGGTGCTGGTTCCATCTCTAATTACTTCTGTGTTTTGGGTCATTCACTTGCCTTTTTTTTTTTTTTTAAATAATTCATGCACTTGGTTATTGCATTTCTCTGGAATTCAAAATAAAGTTCTAAATGTAATTTTTAAACATACTCTAAGGTTTTAAAAAATTCTTCAATAACTATCAAAACGTTAGTTGCCCCTTAAAAGTTCACCAGTGCCATGGTAGAAAGCTTTCTAACAACACTCAACGGTCTCAGAAGCACAGCACATTTGTGAATTTTCATCCTAATTAAAACAATTAAAAATAATTTTTTCTGTTGCAGTTGACATACAATATTATATTAGTTTCAGGTGTATAGCACAGTGGTTAGACATTTATATAACTAAGAGATCACTCCAATAAGTCCTGTTATTACAATGTTATTGACTATACAACGTTAGTAGTTATTACCATACATAGTTACTTCAATGTTATTGACTATATTTCCTGTGCTGTACCTTACCTCCCCATGTCACTTAACCCCCTCCTTTGAGCTCAGCTGTGTCATCTATAAAATGAGACTCAGTTAACCATGACTTGGGGTTGTTGTGAGATTCTCATGAAATGACGTATGAGAGCATTTTCTAAATCTGAAAGTGCTCTAAAGATATGAGGGATTGTTTTTAGACAGTTGGTCCAAATTTAGCCTTGATTTGGGCCTGTAGTTGAGCTTAGATATTTCCTCCATGTGTCTGTGGAAGATTATGATCATACTCTGACATAGGAACAGTTTGAATGACTTGTGTTTCTATAGTTTCATTTTTCATTTTAAATGACCTTAAAATATTTTTCTAACTCAAGAAAAAAAAAATACAAACTGTACCAAATACAATCTCTTTGCTGATCATGTAACTATATCTATCTCTTCAACATTATATAGTTGGTAAGGCACAAAAATATAGATCATCTGTTAGGTTTGGACAAAATATTGGAGTTAAAATAAGAGTATATGTGGATGTGAAAACTTCTTGAAGTTTAATAATATGCAGATGAAAGTTATAACTATTGTTACTATTATAGTAGGACTTAAATCCAACTTAGGGAAATGCATGTTCTAGTTAATTACATAGTCTTTTGAACTGAGATGTACCACACACAATATTCTGAATCTTCAAACCATGAACCTAAAGAGAAACAGAGAAATGACCCTCTCCATTCTCTCAGTTAACAGATAAGAAGACAAGGCCTCAAGTGATTGTTGAAGGCTGCTGAGTTGGCTTTCAGTGGCCTTGCACAAAGCAGAGAGAAGTAAGAGGTATGTTTCTATCTAGGATCTCTACAAGTCAATACAGCTCTTCTCAGTGCGCCATAGTACTTAGCTGCCAAATCTTTGGAAAATTATGCTTTTGTTAAGTAGCTAATGGATATGAAAGGCTTAGATTGAGCAAAGGATACACATTCTGCACAAACTCTAAAAGTTTATTCTTTTTGACAAGTCTTTCATAATATATAAAGTTGTTTTCTATAATTTGATGTTTCTTACTCTTTTGATTTATTGAGTATTCTGGCAAGTTGAGGGCTGATTTGTTGACAGTTTATTTTATT
Source organism: Craseonycteris thonglongyai (assembly GCA_004027555.1). Classification (NCBI taxonomy): domain Eukaryota; kingdom Metazoa; phylum Chordata; class Mammalia; order Chiroptera; family Craseonycteridae; genus Craseonycteris; species Craseonycteris thonglongyai. Next base: position 41,735 of record PVKE010007165.1, on the reverse strand, counting down.
TATGGATTTATTTTTTACTTTGGTTTATTTCAGGTAGAAGATAAGCAAACAATCCTATCTTTTTCAAATTACTGTTTTTGTTTTCTTTAATGAATACCCAGAAATGGGTATTTTAAACTTTTGAGGAACTTTGTACCATATTGCATAGTTGCTGCACCAATTTAGATTTCCATCAACAGTGCACGAGGGTTCCCTTTTCTCCACATTCTCACCAACACTTGTTATTTGTTGATTTATTGATGATAGCCATTCTGACAGGTGTGAGGTGATATTGTGGTTTTAATTTACATTTTTCCAGTGATTACTGATGGTGAGCATCTTTTTACATGTCTGTTGCCCATCTGTATGTCTTCTTTGGAGAAACAGCTGTTCAAGGCCTCTGTCCATCTTTTAGTTGGCTTGGTTGCTTTTAAGTTGTATGAGTTTTTATATATTTTGGATAGCCCCTTATTGGATATATTATTTGTGAATATTAGTAGGCTGTCTTTTGGTTTTCTTAATGGTTTCCTTTACTGGGTAGAAACATTTTAGTTTGATGTAGTTCCATTTGTTTATTTATTCTCTTGTTACCATTGGTTACTTGATATTTTAATTGTATCATTAGTAGTGTGGTATTATTAAGCGTAGCATCCCACTCTAAAAGTGTGGATTAGCTCGCAGCAGAATAAAGGAACTGGAAATAACTAAGCACTGCGATGATAAGCACCATAAAATAGAGAGATAAGAAGGTGGTGATAGATGGACAGACAGGAAGAATTAGAATTTGTCTGGGACTCTGGAGTTCTCACCCTGCCCTTTATGTTCTATATTTAACTTCAAATGGCAGAACGAGGTTGCTAAGAGTTGGAAGCTGGAGCCTGGCCAATCCACTGGCTTCAAAGCCATGCACTTTGCAACTCCACTTCTCTAGGCTATTCATGTGAGGAGGATGGATGACAACAGGGTTCCAAAGAAATTACTTTGCCCTGGGCAGAAAGGACAACTATCAAGAAACCTTCTCCAGTAGGTCAGAGAAAGCTCTCCAAGGATTCATAAAGTATGACGAGGTAGTGGAGCGCCATCGCCAGTTGCCACAATAACTGTGAATAAGAATGCTGATCAGAGTGGAAGTCGTCACTGTGTTGGTTTAGAGGGTTCTGGGTGCTGTGGTTGTGTATGTTTGTGTGTGCATGTGTGTATACACAGATCTATGTGAGTGTAGGCATCTAATATAGGCAGATTCTCACTTATGTCCTCAGTATTATGCAAAAGAAATTTTTTGAACCTATTCTAACTTTTTTCATTTGCCACTAAATATTTCTGATTGCCAAAATTATTTTTACATCTCATCTCTGCATTTTTACTTATAGTCTTAATCTTTTCTAAAATGCTCCCTTTTGCTCTAAGTGTCATGGGGCAAATTGTATTTTCTCAAGCTGGCTGCAATAATATCTCCAATTCCACACTTTCTCTTGTGATGTGACGTTGGCACTTCCCATTTGAGAGATGGGGGAGATCTCTATCCCTTCCCCTGGAACATGCAAGGAACTGTGACTCCCTTGTAGCCCAAAGAATGTGGCAGAAGAGAGAGATTCCACATAGTTGGATGAAACTGCTGGGCTGGAGCCACAGCCTTCACATAGGTGACCATGTGCACTGATGCCACCACACTGTAAGGAAACCCAATGAACCCTGGCTGAGCAAGTGCATGGAGAAGCCCTGAACTACATGGAAGCTGTCCCCAGGCTCCAGCTCCCATCTGACCGCAGCCACATAAGGGTTCCTGCCACACCTACCCGGCTGAGCCTGGCCTCAGCTCTTGACCCACAGGAACTGGGAGATAGTATATGATGTTTGTAAGCTACCAGGCTTGGCAGGATTTATATAGTGCAGCAATAGAGTCCAAACACTTTTCCTTTAAGGCTTTTCTCTCGAATACATTCAATGCTATTAACTTGACTACATTGCCTTCATCTATTTCTGTGGTCTTGAATGCATCCCTTTGAACCATTAGCCTCAGATTCCACAGATTGGACTAGGTGATGTCTAAAGAAGAACTAGAAGAGCTTGCCATGGTGTTTGGTGTTGCTCCATCATTGCTCTGTGTGTTTGAGTTTTATAATTAAGTAGAACATACACATGGAGCATGATACTCTCATTAGACATCAACATAGTTCACACATGTTGATGACTATCACTCCACCATCTATCCATTACATAGAAGCCAGGGGGGTGTTGGAAACATAAAACCAAACTCATCATATCACCCTGCTCAAACATTTCCAGTGAATCCATCACTCTAGAGTCCAACCTGAATACCTTCCTGTGGCCTAGAAGGTCTTATGTGACTTGGCTTCTACTTACCTCTCTTATATTAACTTCTACATTTCTTGCCTTTATTTAACACTACATTGGTTTTTTTACTTCTTAAATATGCCTCACTCATTCCCACTTTAGGGCTATTCTTGTTGCTGATCTTTGCATGACTTACCCTTAGCTTCATTTAAGGTTTTGCTTCGATGTCTTCCTCTGAGTGGGCTTTGCTGACCATCCCATCTGGATTGCCTCTGCAGCTTGCCCCCTTGAAATTCTCTGCCTTGTCTCTGATTTCTTGTTTTTATACACTCATTACCAAGTAGAATTATATTGCGTCTGTAAAGCATTATGCAATAAAAGTTTTTTGTTGTCTTAGACTTGTCTGAGGCTGTAAACGTGAAAACAGGGATGTGAGTGACTTACACATTCTGAAGAAAAGTGCCAGACCTCCTATGATATCTATGAGACAAAACTAAAAAACCAGTTCAGCTACCCTTAGTCCTGAATCCATCTCAAGGGCAGGTACACAGGGGTGAGATGATTGACGAGAGAAAGACTGGAGACTAAGTCTCCCTCAGAATAGCTGCCTATGGCTGTGCTGTGTATGGACTTTCTCTTCTTGGGGGAAGGATAACATCTTCCTTAACATAAGCCAAGTAAATGGTCTACAAGAAAACTGCTCAGAAAATGTGACCTGTCTCCTTGGATTTTGGTGGGGGTGGGAAATTGGTGGACACAGGGACAGGTGTCAGACTCCTGCTTGTATAGACCTAGATGTGGGTCCAGAGTGGCTGACTGGAGACCCTTTGAAGACAGAGTGAATAGGAAGGACCACACTTTTCAGCAAACCAGGTAGAACTGGATCATACACCTAACCTTTAATCTTCTTCAAGAAGACTTGACCCAGTAGGGTTTCCTGCCAGTGGAAAGCACCCAGAAGAAAGTCTGGAGGTGTAGTGTTGACTCACTGCAGGGGTTTGTGTTAGGAGGGTGATGGGTCATAAGTGGTCATAAGTTTAGAGGTCATTTCATTGGGAAGCAAGAGTTTTGCTAGGAAATGCTTCTGAAAGAGCTCTCCAGTGAGTGATCACCAAAGGACCTACAAAGTGACCCACAGGAGAAAGGACCAGATGGCAGTTCTATTGAATGAAGACCTACCCTGCACTTTAGCCACTCTCCCTCTTCTCTCCCCTCATTAGTCACCAATAATGTGAATCAGAGACAACAGCATGAGGACTGAAGAGGACTGAAGAGACAGACGGAAATTTACCATGTCCCCAATCCTGTCCTGCTGCTGTGTTCTTAGGCCAAAATGGAGAATACACTAAAACCTAAAAACTGATGAGAGTAATGTTTTGATATTAGTTTGGATTGGTCTTTAAAATTTCTAAAAATAAGACTGTTCAGTAATACCTGAAATTGCTAAGAAGTGCCATGTGCCCTAGATTTCATCCAGGGGTGTCAGAAAGAAAGCATAGCATATTAAAATAAGTTTATGATGACTAGAAAAATAAAGATTTTGGGGAAGCCATGATGACTCAGTGGGTTAAGCGCTTGCTTTGCAGCCCCGGGGTCTGAGGATTGAGTCCCAGTCCCGGCCCCAGACCTTGCGGATCCATATGATGACCTGGAGTGTACTTACCATGTGGGAGGCCCCCAGTTTGGTTCTTGCTAGGTGATCTTCTCATGTGGGAGGCTCCCATTTTAGTCCCCAGTTTACAAGGGTGTGCCTCCCATGTGAGAGGCCCCTGCCCAGTTCTCACCCTGCACAGCCCCTGCCCACCTGTGTGGAACAAAATGATGTTGAAGACTGATGACGTTCAACTATGACGACTGCCCGGAGCTCTCCCCACCCTCTGTCTCTCTCTCTCTCTCTCTCTCTGTCAAGAACAATAAAACAAATCTTAAAAAAAAATAAAGATGTTTGTTTCACACACCATCAAATCTAGATTAAGTAAATATGTTACACACACACACACACACACACACACACACACACACAAGTTGTTATGTATGTTTTGTCTCTTACACCTAAAGGCAGACTCTGTGAGGTCAAGCTCTTGTTACGTTTGTTCACTGTTGTAGCCCAGTGTTTAGAAGAACGTTGGCACCGGAGTGGCTCGATACTTTTTTATTTTCTTGAAAGATGAGTTCTAGAACAATTTAAATAAATGAGTTTCATCTGGATGTTATAATTCCTTAGTATAGAACTACTCTGAGTTAGGACTCCCATAGAAATACATCCCTATAGGGTCTGGTGAGTTGGCTGGTGAGGAAGAGTCGGGGTAGATACTGGAAAGTTCCAGTGCAAACACACTAACTAGCTGTGTGTCCCTGACGGATCAGTGAGCTGCTTTGACCCTCATTTTCCTTGTCTAGTGAAGGATTCCATCAGTTTGCTGACAAGGTCATGGTGAGGATTACATTCACAGTATCTACTCAGTGTCTGGCTCATTGTGCCTGCTCACTGTTCCTTCTCCTCTGTCTTCCTGCAGACAGAATATTGTCTTGTTAGGCTTTGCTGAGGTTTTGCTGGCAGGACAAGCCATTGAACTTTTGAATTCAGAAAGGTAACTATGGTTTGCGGCAGGAGCAATGTTTTCTCTGGGAGTTCTCTGGCCTCAAAGGTGATGGATGGGCACCTCTCAGGCATAGTTCTCTGATCAATAAGCCATAAAGTCTCAAATTATTTTGTTAGATCTATTGATCAAATCCTTCGGATTTGTCCCAACTCTTTTACTGTTAAGGCAAGGACTGGCAATGTTCAGTTTTCTCTCTTTGCTACCTTCTTCCTTCTGTTGGCTTTAGGGTATTATGCAGCTATGTGAGAGAGGCTAGAATGGGAATGAATGTTATTATCCTCACACATTGAAGTTTTTCCTTCAATTGTGATTGTTTCAGAATAAAACAATGTGGGTTCTCTCTTTGGTCTTTTAAGAGATTCCTTAATATACTGGTTTTGGACCACGCTTGACTTTCCTATATTCATTCATTCATCCATCCAGCTATCCATCTATCCATACATCCATCCATACATACATAGTACATCCATGTATGTAATTAATTATTCAGTAAATATTTAACATGTGCCAAGTATGATTATATTTGCATGGCTGTTTGTTTTTTCTTTAAGGGTTTGCTGGGTTCAAATTCCCAGGAAGCTGCAAGAATTGTTAGGTACAGATGTGGCTTCGCTTCAATTTTTATTGTTGGATGAGTGAATTGAAATACTTCTGGAGTGATTTGCTGGGTGGAGGTTTTTTCACTCACTTAAACATTTACTGAGTATTTTCTAATACAAATAATAATACCTAACTTTAAGCACATCTTCAGGGACAGAATAAATTCTGAGTAACTGGTAAATCTTATTATTGTTGTTGTCTCCTGATAGATCTGAGTTATAGCAAGGGAAAACCACTTTCTATTTATGTGGTTGTTTTATTTTAGAAAATCCTATTGCCAAGAGTCCCTGACCCAATACAATAAACTAAATGATTCAATTAAGCATAGTCTTACTATTTTACCTGACACCTTCTGTCCCTCTAACACATACATAGTTACTTAGCTCAAGAAGGATGCCACCATCACAGAATTACTGAGCCCTCAGGGGTCCTAGAAAGGAAAGGTGTAATCAACTCTTATATTAATGAATCAACTACACCCATCCTTGGATATAAAGACACTCAGCTCCCTGTATAAAGTAAACTGCCTCAGGTACCTAAACATCTTTTTCCCAATAATAGTTTTACTCATTCTTCTTAAGAGTGAATCCAATATTCAGTAATTAGTTTATGTGTGTCATTTATATAGTAGTTTTTCACAGATTTCCAACAAAGAACTAAGATTGCACATACTTTTAAATATTTTGTGTTAAATACAAGAAAACCTAAAATTTCTTTTAATCATATTTTTCCTCTTGGTTTATTTCCCATTTCTTCTCTGCTCATTTCATTTCTGCTAACAAATGGTTTTCAGGTGCCTTCTATCTGTACAGTACTGTGCTTTCTACATCTTCTCCTGGATTTTGTTCATGATCTTCCTTTTACTTGAGTATATTCCCTGCCTTCCCTCCCTAGATCATGACAACTCAATTCCAATCCAGAGTAAAGCACCAGTGCTTACTCTTCTTAACGCACTATTCACCTGCATGGATGTGCTCATGCACTGTTTGCTTCCCCACCACAGTGTATCCTTGAGGGTGGGGACATGGGCTTGCAATCCTGGTGTCCAGCACAGTTTCTGACATTTGGTGGCTGCCATCAAATCTCTGTCAAATGAATGCGTGATTAAATAACTGGGTGAGTTGTTTTGTGCAAAGGGAAGTGAGACATGAGGTGATTACTCTGGACTCGGGGGAAATGAGGTACTTTTGTGGAGAGAAAGAAACCACACATAAGACTGTTAGCAATATTTTACTCCAAAATGTAGTGCTTTTTAGATGTAAAATTAGAGGCAAATAAATGGAGTGTTCTTATTTCATAGAAGAGAGAGTCTATGTGATTTGAGATGGTGACTGGCTTCATGAAGGTAGCATTTAAGATGAGTCTTAAAGGATGTATCAGAATTAAATATAATTATAGAAATCAGAAAATTGGCACTGAATTTAATTAATTACATACAGTTGAATTGTCCAGTTTTAATCTCACTAAAATTATATCCCAAGCTGAAAAATTAGAAGGTATTGCTAATGAATGCACAATGGATATGGATTAAGTACTTTGAATATCATTTGTGCTGTGTCAAGTACTTTCATATCCCATGGTTCCTATTAGAGTTACCATCAATATTAATAAGAAAATTAATGGTGTCTACAGATGTATAGATTGTTTTTTTATTGTTTGAGAGAAGGTGAGAGAGAGGGAGGTGGGGGAGGAGCAGGGCCCAGAGCAGTCTCCATACTTGTACCTCATTAGTTGTAACATGTTTTTATTTCACACAGGTGGATGTGGACCCATGTGGGGCTGGGCAGGAATGGAACCAGGGAAACTCCTGCATGGGAGGTTAGAACCTCACCACCATCTGGTGGTTACCAGCTGGGCTGGAGTTTGCACGGGCCAGGGCTGGGACTCAATCTCCAGGTCGTGCAGTTTTAAGACAAGTGCTCACCTGCTGAATTATCCCATCATCCCAAGAAGTATAGGTTTTGAATTATGTAAAACTTGTTTAGAAAAAGATCTCCACATCTCCATGTTTTATGACTTTTTTTTCACATTCTCAAATGTAGACAAGGTAGCAAAACTTTCTGTACTCATATATGATTTAAATTAGGAAGATTCATAAACTTTCATAAATTTCATGAAAGGTTGGTATTTTTTGAAGTTTATAGAGATAAATAAGGGTTCAAGTTAGCAAACTTATGATAAGAACCGGTATCATTATGGGGTCAGAAATTGTAGACCTGTTGTTCAATGCAGCATGGGACACGACTATTCTCACAGTTTTAAGTTAATTGCCGGCACCTCTTTCTGTGCACTGGGTCAGACACGAGAGGGAGAAGTTCTCCTTGTGCTTCACAAACTGTCAACAAGCCAAATCAAATACATGGCTTATAGAGAGATGCAGACTTTTTTCATCGTGAGAGGAGAACATGATACTATGATTTAGGCACCTGGAAACAGAGCTCTACCCCCATTACATTTACGTTTTTACATTAAAATAATGTACTGATTGTGTACCTAAAAGGGTACATTTGGACAATCTTCATAAGATTTTCTTCAATGTAACAGTAAAGCAATATATACCCATCTCCGAATTGCCCATATGTGGGTTTTCCCACTTGTGAGTTACCTGTGGCATATTTTACAACTTTGATAACCTAACCCTTTTACCCAGCATCTTAGAACTATTCCTCCTTGAACAGAAAATGAAGAATCATTTGAATATGAACCCAAACAAAATACAAGTCCTCAGGTCAATGCATTGCAAAAATATAAAACTATCATGTGGCACATTTTCAAAGCCCTCTAGCAGAATAATGGATTATTTTCTATTTATTTTACCAGCTTCTATTATAACATTTATCACGTTGTATTATAGTTTTTCATTTGCTTGTCTGACCCCCTAGGCCTACAAGAGACTACGGTAAAGGGGGATTTTAAATTCATTTTTCTTCCCTTAGCCTCACATTTTCTATCTGGTATCCAATAACTTTCTGTTGAATTAATTGATTCATTAAGGTACAAATGAATGAAGAAATAAGGTTTTGCATGGTTGAAACCAATGTACAGCTTGTTAGGATTTGCAGAATTGGCTATAAATAACTTATGTTTCAGAGTATTTAAAGCTGTAGGTCATTTTACAGAACATCCAGAAAAAGAAAAAAAAAAGGTTTTAGGCTTTACTTCTTTTCTTTAAGCAATAATTCTTATTTTAATAAAACATTACCTTGAGCTTAATAAAATTAAGGCAGAGAGATATAAAACTGACCTAGGCTAAGAGTTAGGTGCCACAGCCCACCCCTGGACTATCTGACCAAACCACAGCCCTGTCCCCAGCACAACCTCAGTTCTCCATGGAAACAACTAGGCCATTACAACCTTATAGTTTCTCAGAGGAAGCCGGAGTGTATTGGCTTTCCCCATATTTATTCCCCAAGCCAAGACTGGAACTCAGTTCTCCTGAGTAAACAACACTTTTTCTACTCTACCGTGCTTTAACCTCATCGTTATTTCTGTGGCTTTTTCTGATTCCCCAGACTCCCCTTCACGGAGACAAAGGAAAGACAGCAGACTGTAGAATCAATTCGTCTAAAAGGAGCAGCCCCGTGTGGCTGAGCTGTGGCCCTCTGAAGCACTCTCTTGGTTTTGCTTCTAGCGTGCATCGCCCTGAGTGGGATGCACTGTGGTGTGGCTGAGAGCTTATTGGACAGGATGTTTTAGGGATGCAGACATGATTGCTGACGCTGAATGTGCAGCCGTTCTACCACAGGCAAGAATGGTTCAACCAGCTCTGCTTCCTGTGGCCAAGGGGAAATGGTGCAAGAAAACTAACAGGGAATTCAAAACTTTGGGGCAGCTTGGATCCCTAGCTCCTTTTCTCTCTTCAAAACTTATTTCTGGGTCTTCTAAAAGGTAGTCAATGACCATCTTTGTTTTAGCTAATAGACATGCAGGCAGGCAATTATGAGAATGATGATGGTGACGGTGAGGGTTGTCTGCCTACAACTTGAAGTGCTTGTTTTAGTTCATGGAGCACAGAACACTGTATTTCCTGGTGTCTCTAAAGCAATCTTTTGAGGCAAGAGAGCAAACACATAAAAAGTGATGAAACTGAAGGTGAATGCCGGAAGCACTTATCCAAGGTGGCACAATAAATGGCAAAAACAGGAAGGGGACAGGTGCTTTTTCTTTAGACGATACACGTAGGACATAGCAGTGTTTCAGCTGCAGGAAGCATCTAGTGGCTTCCAATAGTCTGTGTAACACTCAGGTTCCTAGTCCTTCCTGCCTTCTTCTATCTGCTCTCTCTACCACTTCTTCCTCTCTGCAGCACAAAGGATTCAATCAGGGAAGCAGAACTGCTAGGGGTATAATGGACAGACTTTCTCATAGGAATTTGCCTTTCCACAAACATGGGAGCAAGTGGAGAAGGACAGGTCCAACAAAGGGGATGGGAGACCAGAGAGCTAACCAGCTCTAGTACAATGGAATGAGTTAAACCTTGCAGGGGACTTTGAAGCCAGGCACATGGAGATGCCACAGCAGGACCACAAAAAGGGCTGGCACAGACGTCTCCAGATGGTTGTTGGTCTTCATGGCTCCTGCCTGTGTGAGTTCATAGCACATTTTCTGGTGGGGCTGTAATGGCTATTGGTTACAAGGACAAGCTGTCAGGAAAAATAGCTGGATGTGGAGTGGACAAGAAAGAGGGACATGGGAACCTGTGAGCACCTTTGTAACTGCCTCTCACCACATGTGACCAATGAAAACCTCTACACAGCAATGGCTGCAGTTTCACTGCCACTTCCTCAAACACATGCCTCTTCACTTTTGACCAATTCTTCCCCGATCCCCCAGAACCACAGAGAGAAGGGGGGCTTTGAGCTATGTTTGTCCCAGTGTAAACAATTTGGCGCTATAACAATCCAGCACACTCCTGTACCTCTACAATTTATTCATCACACAATTTTGTACAACAGAAAGGTATGCCTTCTACACAGGGTCAGCTAGTAAAGCCTTACAACACTAGTGTCCAATCTTTTGACTTCCCTGGGTTACACATAACATACACTCACACTAATGATAGCTGATGAGCTAAAAAATAAACGTGGCAAAAAATTCCCAGTGTTTTAAGAATTTGTTTTCGGCCTTATTCAAAGCCATCCTGAGCTGAAGATTGGACAAGCCTGCCTTAAAACTTCTAGAAAAAAACAAGTAAACAAATAAACAAACAAAAATGTAAGAGAATGTCTTTGTGGCATCAGGGTAGGCAAATATTTCTTAGTCAGGAACCAGAAAACAACAACCATATAGTAAAAATTGAAAAATTACAAGCCATTAAAATTTGAACTTCTCAAGAGAAAATACTGTACAAATGAGTGAATCAGTACAACACAACACAACACAATGCAAATGAGAAAATCAATAGGAAAGCAACAGACTAGGAAGCAGACATTCTCAGTACGTATGTCTGTAAAAAAGGACTTTATCCAGAATATATGAAGAACTCTTGTGAAACAATAAAAAAGACAAAAAACTCAATGAAAAATGAGTAAAAGAGACATTCCACAAAGGAAAACACACAAGTGGGGAATAAGCACATGAAAAAATGCTAACCATTATCAGCCATTAGAGAAATGCAAATGAAAACCATAATGAGAAGCCATTATACCCTCACTAAATGGCTAAAATTACAAAGACTAACAAAATCAAGTGAAGATGAGTACGAGACCGTTATTCTAATAAACTACTGTTGAAATGCAAAATAGTATAGCTACTTTGGAGATCAGGTTGAAGTTTTTGTATGACGTTAAATATGTGCCTACCCTGTGGCATAAAAATTTTACTTCCAGACATTTAGCAAAAGAAATGAAAATATAAACACTAAAAGGCTTGTCTCAGAATGATCATAGTAGCTGTATTCATAATAGTACCAAAGTGGAAGCAACCCCAATGTCCATCCATAGGAAATGAAGAAGAAAATTATGGTCTAGCCAACCAATAGAAAACTTCTCAGGAATAAAAAGGACCAGACTACTGATATGATAGCTTTGATGAAGTTAAAAACGTTATTTAAAAAAATGTTATGGAGAATGGAAGACACCAGCTATAAAAGAATGCACACTGAATGATTACATTTAAGTTAAATTGTAAAGCAGGAAAAATCTATGACATAAGAAATCTGAAAAAGGGTTGCCCCTGGAGCAAGGGGTCTGTGGAGGTTGATGAGAAAGGAAAAGAGGAACTTACTGGAGTGTTGGAAAGCTCGTATTTGAGTAGGTTGCAGAGGACTGGAGGTTTTATGCATTTATCAAAACTCATTGAACTGTAAAACACATGGACTGTACATTTGAGTATACGTACATTATGCCCCAATATAAAACTTAAAAAAGTAAAGAATCTGTATTTTGTTTGTATACTTGCATGTGATGTGAATGCATTTTTGAACTTGCTACTATTTACTGTATTCTACCTCTTTGCCAAATTTTAAAAGCACGGACTCTGACATTAGAACACGTAAGTTTAAAACCCAAATTCACCATTTTTTAAAAACCTGGGTAATTGTAGGGAAGCCATTTATACTCTTTAAGGCTCATTTTTCTTTTCTGAAAATGGAGATAATATTATCAACCTTGTAGGGTTCCTATGAGGATTAAATGAAGTGATGTGTATAAAGAGCTTATCACAGAGCTTGGGGCTGGGCTGTTAAATACTGTAGCTACTAACTATACATGTGGCTATCTAAATAATAATGTGATAAAATTAAAAATTTAATTAGTCACAGTGACTATATTTCAAGTGTTCATTAGTCACATGTGGCTAGTGACATCATACATAGGTACAAAATATTTCCATCACAAAAGAAAAAATTCTATTACTATAATATTGCCTTAGAGCATAGAAGGTGCTAAATAAATTTAGCTATTATTACTATTAAGAGAAAAATAGTTACTTTAAAGATTTCACTTTTTAAAAAAGGATTTATTATTATTTTTGATGGAGAGAGAGACAGAGAGAAGGGGGAAGGCCCAGAACAGTCTCCATAGTTGCACATCATCAGTTTTCGACATGGTTTTGTTCCACACAGGTGGGCAGGGGCTGCGTAGGTCGGGAACCGGGTGGGGCACACACCCCGTGATCAGGGGCCGAACAGAGATGGGGGTGAGAACCGAATTGGGGGACTCCCGCATGGGAAGCACACCCCTATTCAGCATATAGGTCTGCAAAAACCAGGGCCAGGATTCGATCCTTGGACTCTGGGGTGGCAAAGCGAGCACTTAACTCGCTGAGCCATCCTGTCATCCCAAGATTTCCCTTTTTATTGGAGAAATGCGACTGTGAGAAAGTTAGAGAACAATGTGATTAAATGCTACAACTTGGATGGATATAATGAGAAGAGGGAGAGAGACCTTTAGGGAAGGGCAGGTGAGCATCCCTAGGGACAGCCGGGCAACTATATCTTAAGTTGACTATGGGTTCATCAACATAATACATGTGAGAAAGTTGATTCTGGAGCAAATTGTAGGAACACTGGGCATCTGTAGGCATGCTGGCCATCACTGTTTGCTGAAAGAGAATCTGTAAAGATGCCAAGCAGGCTGTGATGGGGTGGTGGGAAGGTAGAGAGGAGAACTGGAAGGCATTCTGAGCAGAAAAGTCTGCTCATATCAGACAAAGTGTATAAGACAAGAAAAGAGACCCAGAAGTGGTACAGTTTTGTAACCAATAGGTTTTGGGGTACATTGACAGGGCCCAAAGCTAAAAACGTAGATAGGGCATAAATGAGAAAGGAGCATTTGAAAAATAAATTTTATTATTTGAATATATAATACATTCATATGGTCCAACAATCAAAAAGTACAAAAAGAAATAGAGTGAAAAGTACACACATATTATAGGTAACCTCTCCATTTGTTCCTTAGGTAGCTTTCCAAAGTTTATTTTATTATATATGAGGGGGGCCCACCTAACCCCAGAATTTATTTATAAAATGTTGTGTATTCTAACATGTTTAAACTTCAGTTACATACCAAATACTCTGCTTGATGCAATACACCTATCAAGATGCTTTTTCCACTGTACAAACAGTTTTTGAACTTGTCAATTTATTTATTTATTTATTTATTTTTATTGTTTTTGACAGAGAGACAGAGACAGAGAGAGAACTAAACTGGGGGAGTTCCCCAGTTCAGCATATGGATCTGCACGGGCCGGGGCTGGGATTTGATCCTCGGTCCCCAGGGCTGCAAAGTGAGCGCCTAACCCTCTGAGCCATCCCAGCTTCCACTGAACTTGTCAATTTTGATGCCTTTTGTTTTAGTGCTTCTGCCTGTTGGTTGCTATTGTTGGTTCAACTCTTTCATATTGGCAAAATGTTTCCTTTTGAGGACTTTTTTCACCCTGGTAAACAGACAAATAAATAAACAAATCTCTTAGAGCAAGATTTGGCGAGTAGGGAGGGTGGGACATGAAGGTTATGCTGTTTTGGGTCAAAAACTGCTGAACACTCAGTGTGGTGTGGGCAGGTGCATTGTCTGTTGTATGTTGTTCATGCAAATCACCCATTGCGAAATGGGCACATGCGTTGAGTCTCCAAAAAACAATTCACTGAAGCCAATCAGATGGCAGCCTCTCACAGCAGCACCAGCTGGTGCACGGATGCAGATGGGTTCCTAGAACACTCACCTAGTGGGGGGAGCTGGTACTACAAGGGGCCCGCCCTCCAGAAGAGAATTCTGGGTTTTTAGGGGGTCTACCCTTGTATAAATAAGTACAAATTGTGTGTGTTTTTCCTTTTTAAAATATAAATGTGGGGATGCCAGGATAGCTCAGTGGTTGAGCCCTTGTTTTGCAGTCATAAAGTTCTGGGTTCAATTCCCAGCCCTGGCCCTTGCAAACCCATATGCTGAACTGCAGCACAACTGGTAACTGCTGGGATGGTTCGACATTGAAGGTGTTCGCCTCATGAAGGAAGCCCCTGGTTTAGTTCTCGACCCATGTGGCCCCACATTCACCTGTGTGGAACGAAACCATGTCACAAGTAATGGTGTACAACTGTGGAAACTGCTCTGGGTCTTTCCCCTTCTCTCTCTCTCTCTCTCTCTCTCTCTCTCTCTTTCTCTTTCCCACCTTCTCTCAAAAAAATAATACATGAAAAAAATGTGTTTTGTATTGTTTGGCACCTGGCCATTTTTTTCATGTATAATGAAGATCTCTTCATATAGGTACATAATATTTTCTTTTTGTCATTTTCTTCCTCCTTTTCTAGTGTTTATGAGTACATAGCGTTGACTTGGGTGACTGATAGTTTACTTACTCAGCCTCCTATTAAAGGACATTTATGTTTCCAATCTTTTGCTATTATGAAAAAGTGCTATAGCCAATGCCTTTGTACTGGAATAATTTCTCCAGTTTTAGAAATGGAATTGCAGGCCGATGTGTTTATGACTGAAGGATATTGCCACATGGCTCACCAAGAAGTCTTCCAACTTAACACGTCTGACAATGTCCAACAGGGACAGTCCTTACAACTTCCCCTGTAGAGATTACTACAAAACTAGTTTTGTGTGCACTTTTGTCAAACTGACAGGAGAATCCATGTAGTTTTAATATGTATTTCTCTTATTATGAATGTGTAAGAAAAATTTTTTTTTCTTTCCTGAGAAACATTTGTTCATTAACTTGGTCCAAGTTTTCATGGTGTTTTTTTGTGTGTGCGTGTGTATGTGTGTTTTTAAGATTTATTTTATTGTTTTTTTGACACACACACACACACACACACACACACACAGACATAGAGAGACAGAGAGATGATGGGGAGGGCCCAGAGCAGTCTCCATAGTTGTATGTCATCAGTTTTTGACACGGTCTGATACCACACAGGTGGGTGGGAGGCTGCACAGGGCGTGAACTGAGCCAGGGGCCTCCCGCATGGGAAGCACACCCCAGTTCAGCATATGGGTCTGCCAGAACTGAGGCTGAGACTTGATCCTCAGATCCTGGGGCTGCAAGGCAAGCAAGCACTCAACCCTTTGAGCCATTCTGGCCTCCCATTTTTATGGTTTTGAGTTGAACTTTATTCTCCCTCCCTAGGACTAGTCCTCGAAGGGCTGCTAATATGATCAGATCTGCGATTTAGAAAGTTATCTTCAGCAGAGGCCTGAAGGACAGTGGGTGAAGCCAGGAGGAACGAGACACAGACCCCTAAGAAGAGGAAGCAAATTCATGTTAGGAGTTCAGCATAGAAACTGGTGTACTTGGAATGGTGGGGAGGGAGCTGATTCCTGAGATAACTGGAATATAGAGTGAAGCAGATCTGATTGATAGGCTGCTGGGGGTCATGGAGGAAGAAGAATCTAGAAGACTTTGGAACTGAGTGGTCAGTACCTGGGTGAGACAGGCAGCACCCGAGTCAGGGCAGATTCTAAGAGGAAGCTGAGAAGTCTCTGCAGAACATGCTTGTGGCATAGAATGTTCAGAATGTTAAGAGGCCAAAACCAGAGCTGAAGATGCAAAATATTAATCTGAGGTCCTGATAGTAACGCTGGTAAATAGGAGAAGAGGGAGCAGAAGTATCTAGGTTGGAAATCCTTGGAACTGCTTTAATGCACTCAGTTTTAATTAGCTTAGTCTTTGAAGGCAAATGCTCTTTTTAAAGCTCCTCATTCCTAACTAGGCTAACACTTCACTTGTTCCCACCAGTAATTTGCTTGGCAAATCCTCTCTGCACTATTACAGGCTAAATCCAACTACGACTATTCTATGAAGTACTCTCTTGCCAAGGAAACTCGAGTCCAAACCTGAGTTTGTGACTCTGATCAGGAGGGTCCTCCAAGACCCCCCTGGGCTCCCATACCGCCCAGAGTATTGTCTGTCTTCCTAATGATCACACTGTCCTAGGTGAGACTGGTCGAGTTTACCATATCTGAAGAATGTCATTCCTTCCTACAATGTCCTAATTGGCCAGAACACAGCATCGGCCCAGCACATAGTAGGTCTCAAGAAGAGGCTTTTGGAAGGAGACAATATTGATGGAGCTGTATTTCAATGACTTACTCTGTCACAAAGAATGAATCAACCTTAAACTCTACCCAAGTCTTGTGAACATTATGTCCAAATACCCTTTCCTAAACCTATAAACTCAGAAAGAACCGTGACAGATTAGTTAGAAATTGGGATGGGCTGCTGGTGGGGAAGAGGTGGGACATGCATCGTCTCTGCATGACACTTTTTCCACCACTTACTTTACTACTGAGATGCTTAATCTCCACAAATTGCTTTCCCTACATTTACCTGAAAACTCTGGTCCAGGTGGACTTAACCAGCCTCTTTAAGTACCTTGAGATTTTTATCTCTATGTGTGCTTTTTGTTTTGTTTCTATGCTAGTGAAACCTACATGTACAGAAATGCACAGCCCATGAGTGTAAAGCTGAATGAACTGTACCCATCTGAACACCAACATAGATCAAGCAATAGAAGACTGCCAACCAAGCCCACCCTCAGCACCTTCTGGTGCCCCCGCCCAGCCACAACCCCTGCTCCCTAGGGGCAGAGCTATAGCCACTCTCTTAAATCTGACATCATAGGTTTTGTTTTTGGAAGGACACCAGTGGAATTGTGTACAGTATGTTGTCTTTTGTGTCTAGTTTCTTTTACTTGAAAGTATACACACAAGATTCATTCATGTGCTGCACGTACTGGTGGGTCATGAATTTCACCGCCATATGGTATCTATTATATGAGTATATCACAGTACACCCATTCCTCTGATGATAGATATTAGATTGTTTGGGGTTTTTGGCCTATTGTAAACTGTGCTTCCATGTTCGTTCTTGTCTGTGTTATTGTTTATGATATTTCCTGTTCTTGAATTCCCCTCCACCCCAGTTCTGTCTTAAAACTCCTGAATTTCTAATTCAGATTTATCTGACTGGTCAGGTTGTAATGAGCTTCCTCATCCCCCAAAGCTTCCACCTTCCTACTCTCTTTCTCTCTCTTTTTTTAAAAAATATTTATTTTTATTGTTTTTGACAGTGAGAGAGAGAGGGAGAGAAGGGGGAGGGCCCAGAGCAGTGTCCATAGTTGCATGTCACTGCCTTTCCACATAGTTTCATTCCACAGGTGGGCACGGGGCTGCACAGGGCAGGAACCAGGCTGGGGGCCTCCCGCATGGAACTCGCCCCAGTGAGACCCAAACTGGAGGCACACCCCAGTTCAGCATATGGGTCCCTGTGGGCCGGGGGCAGGAATCAATCCTTGGACCCCAGGGCTGCAATACAAGCCCTCAACCCGCTGAGCCATCCCAGCCTCCCCCTTCCTACTCAAATAAAGTACACCTTTTATATCAGAAGTAATTCCATATTTTAAAACCACCTGTGTATGTGAATTACCTCTGCTATTAAATTGTAAGCTCCTGAGGAGGAGAAAATGTCTCATTCTTCTTGTTATATCCAAGTGTTGTGTCTTGCTTGTAGTAGAAACTCAATAAAGGCCCAGTTAGTGAATGAATGAGTGGCTGAGGAAAATGTCTCTGATATGTGAAGTAGTGTATTGGTTTAGTAGAATATGCTCCATTTTGATGAAGGGCTACTTAGTAAGAAGAAGTCCAGTTAAACGGTTAAAATATGGATTATATTTTCAATTCAACTATAAGATTCATACGGTCAGTACTTACAAATACCTAAAAATTAGTTTTAAAAAATCAAAATATGGTACCCTTAGGTGGTAAATCTATAAAGAATCTCATAGGCCTCTCTGAGCATAGCCTTGGCCATGTTGTTAAAAATATTGCTGTGGTTGGTATTCTTTCAACAAGTTACTCACTTACTATGAGCCAAGTGTCATGCTAGAGGCACACTATGCTCTGTATTTATTTTGTGTATTAATAGAAAAAGGTTCAGAACATTCTGATTGGGGGTTCTTTTGAATTCTTCCTTATGTTCGTGATTTAGTTTTGAGTAGCTTCTTTCAGACAAAGAAGCTTCGGACCTATTAAGCTGCACAGAATTAATTAAGATCAAGAGGCAAAGAGATAGGGAAAGAAGAGGAAATGTTGTTGTTTGGGGAATGTTAATCACTCACCAGTCTCTGTTTTGTCTTCTAAGCAATTAAGAATAGACAAGATGCCAAACAGAGACTGAAAGATTAGCTTTTTAATTGGCGAGGCTGGATTGGTGAGCATGATGGAACCTCTGCTCTTGTTCCAAAATGACAGTACTCACCCCAGTGGCATGCAGAGAAACTAGAGATGAGCATGCCACCCCATGGGAAATAGATCCAGCTTCTGAGAGCCGACCACGTATGGTCAGGAAGCAGACAAAAGCTCACTTCGCTGAAAGCCAGGTTGGTTTTGAGGGATAAAAAGGAAGATAGGGTAGGGCTTGTTTTATAATTTTATAATTTTATATTTTTGCTCTTGGGCTTCCAGGCACTCGCCAGCCTCATTAATGTGATGATCATTTCTCTGATCATCGTGTTGATGAGTGTGGGAGAGAAAGAAGGGTGAAGGTGCCCACTGAAGTATTTCTGTCTTCTGGAGTGGAGACCACGCCCCTCCCTCTCCGTGGAACCGTCAGCGGAGGCAGAGAGAAGACAGGGCCGGTATCAAAAGTAAAACTTGGAATGAGCATGACAGGCAGAAAAGTGGGAGCATTTCTACCCTAAAATATTAACTATCAAGACAGTTGAGAAGTGCAGATAGGCAGAGGCAGAACTGTAGAGAAGATTGTTAGTGAGATTTGAAGGTCAAATTTTGAAAGCGACAGAAAGGAATGGATCTGTAGATAAATGGGAGTAAAAGAGAAATCGTAGGAGAGCTAAACCACGCTTTGTCGGTGGATCTCTGCAGTCTAGAAATGGGGATGAAGAGCTTAAGTGTCCCGGGAAGAGTAGTCACCGAGGGCACCTGCTTTGCATTGAGATGGAGGAAAAGGGGGAAAGGGAGATCTCAGGGCACATTTGGGGACCTTGGCTGATGTGGGCCTGTCTCAAATTTCAAGTTTAATCATTTTTTTTTCTTTTTAGCAGAGAAAAAAATGTAGCCATCAAGTGTATCTTGAGTTAAAGAGAGAGCAATGTGTAGCTGGGGCTGTGTGGCTGAAAGAAGGATGTTCTTGAGAAGAATAACAAAAACAAAAAATACCTATTCTGTTTTTTCCTCTTTTTATTCTCCCAATAAATACTACATCCTCTGCCTTTTAGTAAAAATATTATCTTCTTCAAGTGTAACTCAGCTTATTTTTAAATTATTTAAGAGATTGGCTTACACATTTATTTTCTTGATTTTAATTGCTAGATACCAAAAAGTCTGAATTATAATTCTAAGATATCTATCAATGCATTGAGAGAAGCAACTTAGTGATGACGAAGCCTGGATATTTGGCCTGAATAGCTGTGGGGAGGGGGTCTCCATCCGGGACCCATTTCCTCTTTACACCCTGAATGTATTCAATGAATCTGCTGACACTGCATTTGAGCTGATGGGAGGCCCTACTGTCCTCTTGCCTGTGGTTGGCCTTTTATAAGCTTCCCCCTTATACTAAATGCTGGAGTCATGCCGTATCTCAAGTCTGCCTTGATTTTCACATTCCTTGGAATATTTTCATGGGAAATTCAATTTTTATAGAGCCACTTAGTGTAAAGATGGGGGATGGGACTCCTTAATTCAGAAAACCATATCAACAGGGAAAGAGATAACGATAGAGAGCAGAGCCAAGACTGAGTTAGCAACTGGACTCAATGATGAGATCGCAGCTCACAGAGGGCTGGAATAATCATAACCAGGGACATAGGTGCAGCCCTGAGGAGCTTTGAACCATCTCTGATAATGGGAGGAGCTCTGGCAAAAGTCTGTAGGCTGTGCAATGCCCTGACTGAGTTCAGGAAAATTTGATTTTGGAAGAAAATCTCTTGATTTTCTAAGCAAGCATATGTAAAATAAGATTAAAACACATATTTTAAATGAAAAGAGGAATAAAATAAGATAGAGTATTGAAGGCAAGTATGTTTGTAATAAAGCAAAATGTACTGAATTTTTATTTTTTGTTAAATTTATTGGGGTGATGTTAATTGATATCAATTACATTGTTTTCAGGTGTACAATTCTACATTACATTGTCTATACATCACATTATGTGCTCACCACCCAGAATCAGCTCACTTTCCATCACTGTGTGTTTGATTCCCCCTCCCTACTCCCCCCACCCATCTCTCCCACCCGCCTTCCCCCTTACCCTCAGGTAACCACTAAACTATTGACTGTGCCCATGAGTCTTTGTGTCTTTGTTCCTTTCAGTTTTATATTCCACCTCTAAGTGAGGTCATATTTTTTTTGATTCTTTCCTTCTGACTTATTTTGCTTAATAAGATGTTTTCAAGGTTAGTCCCTGTTGTCACAAATGGCTGTATTTCATCTTTTCTTATTGCTGAGTAGTATTCCATTGTATAAATGTACCACAACTTCTGAGTTAAGATATAAAATGTCCACACATTTTCTGCTACTTTGTATGCCTAGTATTTTTTTATTAGATTCTGGATATCATCATGACATAATTTGTAGTGTTGGAATTTTAATGTTTTAATTTAAAATGCATTAATTTTATTTTACAGATAGTTCCTTGAAGTTCAGACTTATCTTTCTGAGGCTTGGTTTTACTTTGCTGAGGTCTAGACTAGTAGCCTTTGGTTAGAATGAATCTAAACCTAAAACTAAGGAATGATATTAATACCTCATATATCTATTCTGAATATTTCAGGTAGTCAGTGAAATCTGTCTACTTTGTTTGTCTGGAATGGAAACATCTTCCCAACCTTGTGTGAATTACTGGTATTTTTGACCTTGCTGTTGTCCTATAGTTCTTTGCCTCATTTTATGGAGTTTTACCCTATGCATAAACATCTTAGGATTGAGCTGTCGACTCTAGGTGACTTTTAAGCTAGTCTCAGGCTATATTCCTCTCCCTCTGTCTCTCGCTGCCTCCCTCAAGAACTTTAGCCACAATTTCTAGCTCTTTCTATCACAGTTTTAATTTCTTTCTTTCCAATTCATTAAGACCTTTATCATAAACTTTGCATTTCTGTTTGTGCTATAACCTGGAAATGCACAGTACAAGATAACATATGAATACAGGAAAGTGAACTTTATGTTTGTTGTGTAGTGGCTCCATCAGGTGTTATTTTATTGGAACCATTAATTATTCCCATAATCATAAGTAATAATTCTTTGGTTTTAAATAGAAAGAAATTGAGATTTAGATGACTTAACTTAAATGCATACATTTACTCAACTAGTTTTGTATTTACTGAACATTTACTACATGGCAGGCTTTTTGAGGCAGCTCTAAGACATTGATGAACCAAACAGGCATGTATCGGTCTTGTGAGGGTTTTGTTGTGGTAAGGAGCCTGATAATAAATAAGCATACAAAGAAATACATAAGTACATATTGTAATCAGAGCTATAAAAGAAATAACGATGTTACAAAATAACTCTCATGAGGCCTTGAAAAAAGGTGGGAAAATAGGTCAATAAGGTGGAGAATTATGATTGACATTTAAACACTGAAAGAGAGAGCTGAAGGAGACTAATGAGAAGTTGGTGTCAGAGAGGTGGTAGTATTCAACATTTAAGCAACGATATTAATTTTTCCTTATAAGACATATACTTTGCAAAAGGAATAGTGTGGTGAATTATACTGTTGTTTTAACCATGTAATGCCCTCCCGTATCAGTATTATACATATTTCCCCTACATGTGCCCAGTTCCTCTCATATGCTGCCCTGTGAGAGACATGCTTGTCTTCCTTACTGAGTCAGGCTCAGCCCTAAGACTTGCTTTGGTCAATGACATGTGAATAGAACTGTCATTGACTATGATTAACAGCAGCTTCAAGAATCATCGAGGGCTCTGCCATTACCATCTCCCTCTCCCTATGTTGCTGCTAATGCCACTAACCCGACCTGTTTGTGATGTGGGCTGCTCCTTAAGTATAGATTCCAGACATATAAGCTGAGCTGACATTTCACATAAGTAAAAATATAATCCTTTATTGTTATAAGGTGCTGAGATGTTGGGGTTGTTTGTTTCTGCCACTTAAGCAAAAACTGACTGATTAAACAATGGCTGATGTGGCGTGGAAGTAGTGGTCAAGGACACGAAGTGCTCAAGGACACAAATGGCCAAGACCTGAGAGGCCAAGGTCATCAACACGCATATTGAAATTGCCAAATACAATGACTAGAATTTGGTTGGAAAGAAATTCTGTGGGAAGAATTTCAAGACTTCAATAAAGGAAAGCACATTGACAGGTAAAAATAATAAGTGAAGTAGACTGATTTCTTAGAGGAAGAGGGCTTTTATGGACGTAACTATGAAGGTAGCTATAAGGAACACAAAGCTCTAATCCTACCTCCTGGTCTGTGAGTGCAAGATCTATAAAGACATTAAGATAAGGTTATTTTTTAGTAAATGCAATTTCCTGAAGAGGGTGTGAAATGATATTGGCTCATAAGAGGAGGTTCCAGAAGGTAGTGAACAAAGGTTAGGAGAGCAAGAGGAGTGACCGATTGGGTGAGACTAGCACATATGCAGAGATGACGTATTTCACAGTTAGGGGAGTGAGTGGCTGAGGAGGCTCAGACTTCTAGTCATGGCTGAGTTGTCAGGAGTGAGAGGCTGATGGAGGAGTCAGGTGGGAGGCCACCTTCAGTACTGAGGTCCTGAAACCTTCCCCTGCTGCCAATCGTGGTGTTCAGGGACTCCTTCACACCCTAGTCTACCTTAAAGGATGTGCCATATGATGTAATTCAGTGTGTGGTAGGCTTCTCCTTTTCATCTCTCCCACCTCACACTCAACCTGCAGACATGTTTCTAATCTCCCACTACAGCATCTCTTCTGGGTTCTCCCTACTCCTTAGCTCTGAGTAGTTCAGGAACATTTCTTTCTTGAACAAATTCATTGAATATTGGGACTTCAAAAGCCATCCTAGGTCTCTGAGAGAACTATAGGTGGTCACAGAGCCTCAGGTGCCCTCAGGTGTCACTCTAAACTGCCTTTACAGGACTGACTTTTTCATCTCTGGCATTCCCTATTGATAAAAATAGACTTTGAGGGTGTCAAGAGGTATTATTAGCTGAATGCTCCTGGGTGCTCCATTGTATTAATAAAATGATCATTTCATCTCATTATAACATGTAACAGCCTGTACTTTTTTTTCATTACATGAAGATTGCTTACTAAAGTTGGGAATATAAATAAAACCCCACATTAATAATTAAACCAAAATGGGGGCACTGGCCCTTGCATGAGCAATTGTTAGTTTATTAAATGGCTTAATCTCAAAATATTGGTCAGTGTTCAAACATTTAAGCAGCAGTCATTAAGATTGCCAAACTGATAGTTCTTATTTATTTAACACCTTCTACACAATGACCTCAAAGAAATAAATCAAATTTAGAATACTTTGTAAAAATAAACATTGACCTCAAGATCTCTGAACGAATTTATGGCTTGATTATTTCACTCTGCTTATCTGATTGAATTCAGGTCACCTTTGCATTGGTAAAACTTTGATTTTTGTTGTTTTACATTTTTAATACAAAGATATTGAGTCTACATACTTTAGGAGCATTTCAATAGCAGAGTAAAGAACTTGGCAAATTGACTATATTCTAAAGTGGGGCTTCCTCTCAGTAGATCAAGAGTTTTATTAAAAAACTGTCTCTGCCTACCTGCTGGTTGGAACCAGGTCTCTTCCTCTACCACTGCCCTGGGTGAAAAAATTGCAAAGTGGTGATGATGGTGGTGGTGATGAAGAATATAATGATGATGATGGCAGCCATCCTTACTGAATATCTCTTTTGTTCCAGATAACTTACATTGACTTTTTTTTGTCCTTCTCACAAAACTTGTACAAAATGGGTTTTATTCTTTTTGTTTTGAAGGCGAGGGACCCGTGACTCAATGAAATGATACAACTTATTCCCAAATCACACACTTGTACCTGACTGGAACAGGACCCAAATACAGAACAGTCCCCTTATCATGCTGACTTTCAACCACAGAAATTTTGTATCACCTTCCTGGCACTTACCAGGCAGTAATATTCTTTCCTCTCTCCTCTTTTTGCCAGGGAAATAAAAATTGTCCCTCTTTAACAAAATATTTGTTACAATTCTCATAGTCATAATAATAAAGCACATTCATGTTTATTATTTCTATCGATCATCCCAAAAAGCCCATGAAGTGGTTATTACTGTCAATCTTTAAGTTGAAGCTCACAGAGTTTATGTTATTTGCGGAAGGCCACGTAGCTATTAAGTGACAGAGCTGATAATTTTGCTCAGGTCTCCTAACTGCGCATGTGCTTTTTACCATGTGGCTGGGTCTCTCAAAGGATTTTTGTAGAGCAGATAACGGTTTACAAAGTACTTTCATGCCTATTATTTAAGTGGATTGTGTTGATGCCTCATGATAAAATTTTGTTTTATGTTATAAATTTTGTAATTTTTATTAGAATTTATCTGAAATTGTTTGCTAATTAATGCTTGTGGTATGATGCTAGATCATTTAGATATCTACCTGTCTTTGTTTGTCTAACACCAGGTAAGTGTAGTCCCAAAATGAGTGCCAACACATGTGTTTTAGAGAAAAAAATACCTCTAGTAAGTGCAAATGTCAGTCTTCCCTGCTTCACGGAGGCACTGAAAATATTATGGGCACTCTTGATTCTTTCTCTTTATAGAGGTAAGGTTCTAATAGTTTTTTCTCTCTCTTCTCAATTGTAGCTTGAGATGATTTAGCTGATAGGAAGTAGAACTAGCCTTTGAATCCAGGTCTGATGCTAAAGCTGGTATTTCTACCCAGTGTGATATGCAGCCGTCCTGAACTCATGGATAGGTCAGTCCTTCAAGATTTCTAGCACGCTCTCTCTGGGGGAAGTGGCTCCCACCTCCCCCAGACCACTTGATAAATATCTATTCATGTCTTATGATCCAGCTCAAATATTATTGCATTTCTTTAACAACATCTGTACGCCACTAACTATATCCTAGGGACTATGCTCACATTGAGGAAAACATTTGTAAGACATAGTTTTTGGCCCCAAAAGGCTACAGAGAGTGAAAGCGATGCGATGGATGCATGGCGAAGGGAAGGGAGACCCCAGGACCGAGGCCAGCACCTGTGCGGGAGGTCCCATGGCATCCGAATGGAAAGCCTACCATGACAAGTGCATCACAGCGATCTGGCTCCGTGTAGCCATCACAGAGCTCTTTAATTCCTAGGGTGTTGGGAACCCAGTAATAGCACCTGATGGGACTACTTTAATGAACATTCATAGTCACATTGGATACATTTGATTGTGCCGTTGGTATAACCAGACTATGATGCAGGATATAATCCTGGTGAGCTGGGTTTCTCTACATGGTCATTTTCACTGTCTGCAGACCTCCATGGTGCATTTGTACCTTTTGTCATCAAAGACGAATCCACCTCAGGCCCAGGTTAGTGGCACTATCCATGCTGAAGACCAATTTGGTGTCCTCCCCTCACAGTTCTTGAATGCCTGTCACCAGGAGTGATCAGCACACTCCACTCATTCACCAGCAGGTCACCCTGCAGACCTACCTTGTCACTACTCAGAACTCTTTCGCCACCAGGGTCTTTACGGTTGGAACTCGCCATCACTTCATACCCCTCTTTCTTCCACTTCTCAGATCCTGCCACTATGGTGCTAATCCTTAATCCTTGGTACCCGCAGTGTGCTCGGAGGACACTGGGACTGCCACTTAAGCCCTAATATTCTATTTTGTGTTAGAGGGATAATAAGAGTGTTTTGAGGCACTGTAAAAATTAGCTTAAAGTGTACGCACACTCCTGAGTCTCTCAGCATTTTGTTGGCACTACTTTCCTGCTGTCTCCATCCGCCGCTACGTGGCAGGATAATTTGTGAAAAGCCCATCTGTTTCCTGTTGGACTTAAAGCCTAAAAAGGAGTTCACCTCATTCATGCCTCTCACAAATTTTGAAAATGCTAGATGATATACAGGTAAGCTATTGTGATGTTTTGTAATGAAGCAAATACAATTTTGTGGGTTTTCACATTATCCTGGCTGTTTCATTTTAATACCTGTTTCTCTCTTTACTGAGAGGATTGTTAGGTTATGTTTAGTCAGATTAAAGGGCCCGGTGCTGCTCAGAACTCGCTTCCTCCTGCCTATACCTGACTCAGCATCAACAATAGCCTTTCAACGCTCATCAGAACTGGGGCTGCAGCCGGGCACTGGGGATGGTGAGTCTGGCCCACAGCTACAGTGAGCTCGGTAGGCTTTTTGTTTTTTCATAAAACCTCTACCACCTGTTCTCATTTTCCTCTGCACTGTCCCCGTTTATGGAGAAAGACTGCCAGGAATGTGCAATTCTCCTAATAATTCTCCTGCAAGCCATGTCTTCACTGCCTCCAGACAGCCAGTTTAACATTTAATAAACAGTTATTGAGAGCATGTTATTGGCAAAGAACAGTGTCCATATAAGGAAAAGAAAGAAACTAGTGGTTCATAAGATATACATATTTACCAAAATTATTTAAGCTGGAGAAGGATTCCTCGTTATGATGTTAGTATCCGACACAGAATAACATACCTACATTTTATATAACTTTAGGGTTCTTAAGACTGTAAAAAGAGGAAGCTGGACAATTATCGCTAAAGCTTACAAACCCTCTACTGAATTTAGGGAACACCCCTGAACTAAACAGTCCATTCCTAAGACTGAAATTTGTTTCAAGGAAGAGTCATCCCCACATCACTGATTTGTACAGGCCCATAGTTAGAGCAGACCTGAGGATAATTATTATGAAGAATGATAACCAAACATTATGATCATGTCTACACGTGGTCAGTGAATCAAACCAAATTAGGAGTTTAGTCATGATTGATTTTCTTGGCATCCTGCTACGTGATGACTGTTTTATAGGAGCAAATGAGTGGTTTTGTGTGTGGTGGCGCCACGAATTCACAGCCAAACTGGTGACTGTGTCTGCCACCTGGGGTTTTGATGGCAGGAAGCTGTGTCCTGGTGTCTGGCCAGCTGACTCAGCCACAGTCTGGACCCTGAGTCAATGATCTTCCCCAGAGAACTGCACCAAATTGTCCCTTCATTCCGACCCACAAGGGTCTCAGAAAGACCTGTTCTCTTCTGCATGTTCCTCCGCTTCTCACTGTATTATCTTGGAACAAATTGTTTAATTTCCCTTAGTCTTTGTTTCTCCATATGTAACACAGGGAAATTATCTCCTTCACAGGGTGTTGTGAGAATTATATGAAATGTAAATCTCCCAAAACATCCAGTAGGACTCCAGTAACTGTCACTTTCCTTTTGCCGTGTCACCCTGTCCTTACCCATAGCTGCCATGCCCTTTGGCACAGTTAGGACCTGAACACTTAATTGCAACAATTACTCACAGAGGCAAGAACGTGTCCCAGTTAAGTCGGACCCTCTAGCAGCTCTGCTGCACCCACAAAGCTGAGCCCACTGGACAAAGCACACATCACGCCGACTGAGGTTAGACTCCTGGCCACTGGGCCGATGGACTCTAGGCTGCTGGGCAGCCCCGGGCCCTCGCTCTTCTGCTCTGTGTCATGACAGTTGCCCACCTTCCCTGTCTTTTCAAACCTCCGTCATCTCCTCTGCAGGCTCATGCTTGACCAGTGACCCTCTCGCTCTTCCAGTGAGGCTCTCGGAAGATCTCTGCCAGCCCCTACCCTTTTGCCCATACTTCAGCCAGCTCCTGCTGTTTTGTTTGTGTGGATAAACTCTCTTCACTGCATCCATGACCACCTATATCCTGAGCAAAGACATCCATCCCCCTGATTGGTTCCTAGTATGGATTCTTCTTCGATCCTCCTGCTTTCTTTACATCAGTACATCTCTCTGATGGAAATGTTACACTCTTACTCCTAGCCCAGCTAGGTCTGCACCGGGGGTAGGCTGCTGAGGCACATGGCAGTTTGGAAGAGGACCAGGAATGTCAACAATTAGGAAACAATTAGCCACCCAGTAAGGGAGACTAGATGTTGGGTAATCCAGCCATGGTGCTCACTATATGCTCCTTACGCGCTGTTATGGGAGATGGGCATCACCCAAGTGTGTAAACTCAGCATCAGGAAAGGGAATGACTGGGTTGTGATGGGTGTTACAATGGAGGCTCACCAAATCCCCGTGATGGAGGATACATGGGGTGAAACGTTCAAGGCAGACCGGGTGGAGGCCACGACATCAAAGGAGAGAGGTGACTGAGAATGAGCCAGTTGTGCCCACATCTGGAGGGAAAATGTTCTTGTCGAAGGAAAGAGGGAAAGCCAAGTCCCCAGGCTCCATTTTCTAAGAACTGTAGAAGACCAGCGTGTCGGGAGTTTAGGGACAACAGGAGGGGCCCAATTGTTCAGGGCCTTGTAGTTCTGGCTGGATGTGGGGCCAGTTTGTTTGTTTTTTGTTTTTGTTTTTTGAACTGAACTGGGGGCCTCACCGCATTCGGGAAGCACACCCCAGTTCAGCATGTGGGTCTGCCTGGGCCAAAGCCGGGATTCGATCCTCGGTCCTCAGGGCTTCAAAGTGAGTGCTTAACCCGCTGAGCCATCCCGGCTTTCCCAGGGGGCCAGTTTGAACACTCGCCTTTTCTCCTCTGGGCACTTGCAGTGGGGTCAAGCAGAAGGTATCACAGTTTGGAACAGTCTATCAGGGAAAAATCGGCCTGGCTCATGGAATGAGAAGCTGAGGACGGCTGCCTGAAAGGAGAGAGAGACAGAGAGACAGACAGAATGAGAGACAGAGAGAACCAATGTGTGGAAAAAGCCCAGATAAGGCAGATACAGAGGGAGCACCTGACTACTTTTTTTATTTTTCAGATTTATTTTATTGGTTTTGAGAGATGAGAGAGAGAGAGAAGGGGGAGGGCCCAGAGCCATCTCCATAGTTGTACATCATTAGTTGTGACATGGTTTCATTCCACACAGGTGGGTGTGTCTGCCCAGGCTGGGACCAGGATTCAATCCCCAGACCTCGCCATTGTAAGGCACGTGCTCAACCTGTTGAGCTATCCCGGCATCCCCCACACCCTGACTGCTTTTAGTCTCTCTGTTCCAGTATCTTCCATTAGTCCTGCTCTAGTCCTTCCTGTAAATTACATGAATGAGCTGAATTCATTTAGTCATTCACCTTTCTTGCTTAAACTAACCTGAATTGGATTTTATTACTTAAAACTAAAAAGCTGTTAATTGATGCACATGTAATTTCTGTGAGTTTGGCGTTCTTCTTTTTTTTTTTATTGTTAAATTTATTGAGGTGACATTGGTTAATAAAAGTTACATAGTTTCCAGGTGTACAAGTCTACAATACATTGTCTGTTGCGTTATGCGTTCACCACCCAGAGTCAGTCCTCCTTCCATCACCATATATTTAACTCCCCTCCCTCTTCTTCCACCCCCTCCCCCCTTTACCCTCAGGTAACCACTCAACTATTGACCGTGTTCATGAGTTTTTGTTTCTTTGTTACTTTCAGTTTTATATTCCACCTATGAGTGAAGTCATGGATTTTGATTTTTTAATGTCTTTTTTGCTTAACATGATCTCAAGGTCCATCCATGTTGTCGCAAATGGTAGAAAGTCATCTCTATGAGTCAGTCCCAGCTAAGAATCATTTTTCCAGATTTGGTCTCTGGTTTCTGTTGGAGAAGCAGCTAAAATGCTGGAAGGGTAAAAATTAGAACAAAGAGGGAAAGAAAACCCCTTTGACTGCAACTAATTCCTTTCATATAAATATGTTTTTCATATGTCCATAAAAGCTGTTCTGTCTACATTCTGTTCTCTTATGCTTATGTTGCCCATATTTTTGAAATGTTTGTCACATTTTTTTCATAGCATTTTTCTCCCATCATGACAAGTTATTAATAATTATCAGAGATTTGAGTACAAGAAACATTAACCATTTCTACTGCTGTGACCAGACTAAACATTTCTTAGAAGAACCATAAATTTCCTTTCATTCCTTGTTATTCTTTTCGTCACATTAATGGGAAAGCTGGTTTTTTTGTCACTCTTGAAAACCCATACTTTGTTCTTTGTAGAGATAGTTCTTGGATATACTCCTGAATTTGTTTTGTTAATTCTTTCCTTTTTTCCTTCTGAGTCTTTTCTTTAGCCTGTATTTTGTTGACATGTTGAAAGTTCTGTTTTTCTTTGTCCCCAGTTCAAATCCTCTGCTTCTTACAGGGGTGTCCGACCTTTTGGTCCCTCTGGACCACACTGGAAGAACGATTGTCTTGGGCCACACATACAACACACTAACAATAGTGGATGAGCAAAAAAAAATCACAAAAAAT
Source organism: Craseonycteris thonglongyai (assembly GCA_004027555.1). Lineage (NCBI taxonomy): Eukaryota > Metazoa > Chordata > Mammalia > Chiroptera > Craseonycteridae > Craseonycteris > Craseonycteris thonglongyai. Next base: position 10,907 of record PVKE010007165.1, on the reverse strand, counting down.
TTCATAATGTTTCAAGAAAGTTTATGAGCTTGTGTTGGGTCACATTCAAATTCATTCTGGGCTCTACATGAAGTTGGACAATGTCAGGTTTTTGCCTTGTCTAATATCCTCTTGCTCTTCTAATCAGAACCACAGAGTTCAGAATATAAGTTCTCTGTCTCTTCTCCTCACCTCTTTTCATTGCTTCTTTTCTTTTTTCTTGTCTTGTATTTTCTTCTCTTTGAAAATGTTTCTGTGTCCTGTCTCCTCAGTAAGACTAAATTTTAAAGAATGGCATCTCCCGTTTCGATGCTGTGACAGTTAAGATTAAGGTTTGCTTTATAAAACAGTAACACTGAACAAGTCATTTAAAGAGAATATTTGTTCCGTGTCAATGTAAAAGAACGCTGGCGTTGTAGTTTTGGGGTGTCAGGGCAGTTCCACTGTCAGAGGCCCAGACATGCTCCTTTCTTTGGCTCTACCACCCGTAATGGAAGACTTTTCTCCTCCATGTGGCTTTATCATCCATTATGGCTGCTCATTCTTGGCAGAAGAAAGGAAGATGAAGAATAGACAAGGGCTACTCTAGAAGGGGCCTGTGTGACTTTGTGGTTTTCCCGTGGCACTCGGCACAGTGCCAAACATAATGTAGAGGGCTCATTGTGTGCCAAGGGCTGTGCTCAGCATTTTACCAAGACCTTCTTATATACTCCACTCGCTCACCAGGTGAGACAGACAATAGTGTCCCATTTTAATGCGTTAGTTATTTCAGGCCAGAAAGGCTACCAACTCCAAACCAATAATTGGTCAAAACCAGCTTTCCTTGACCCTAAAGATGGTGAGACAGAAGGCTCAGTAGCTTCCAAACTAGGTCAGGGGGAGGTAAAGAGACTAGAAATAATGGTACATATTCTTTTATGCTGGAAAAACACTTGGAAAAGCAATAATTAGAGGAAATAGTCTGTAAATGAAAGAGTACTAAATTGTGTGGCCCAGAGTAAGTGATTTAAACTTTTTCTCATGCATGCATAGAATGGAATTTTAGAGATGTCTACTCTAGGCTCAGATAAAGCACCAGCTTGTACCTTGAGTGGAGGGAGTACTGCCCTCTGGAATTCCATCTCAGTGTTGATATGTATGTCCTTGCACTGTGCTGGATGGTGCTCACTCCCTCGATTCTTAAGCACTTGTGAATGTGACCTTATTTGGAAACAGGGTCTTCACAGATATGATCAACTTAAGATGAGGTTGTATTGGATTAAGGTGAACTTTAAGTGTAATGACTGGTGTCTTCATAAGAAGAGGGAAATGTGGACCTAGATTCTCAGAGAATCATAGGGAAGAAGGCTTTGTAATGAAGAAGGTAAAGACTGGAGTGATACAACTACAAGCTAAAGGACATTAAGGATTGCTGCTGACCACCAGAAGCTAGGGAGAGGCAAGGAAAAATGCTTCCTGAGAGTCTTCAGAGAATTCCGACTTGCAGCCTCCAGAACCGTGAGAGAATACATTTCTGTTGCGTTAGGTCAGCCAGCCCTAGGAAATGAAAATACTCACCAATAGACTCAATACATGAGTCTGTGAACCAAAGATGGTGAGGAATGACTCTCTCACTACCCCCCCCCCCCACCAACCTCAGTGACTTGTGAAACTTTTACCTCATGTCCCGGGAGCTTTGGTTGTGCCAGATTAGAAGCCCTTATTACTGAAGTGAGGATGGTGGTAGTTGGGGGCGACCCCAACAGGAGACAGACTAGTTTTACTGAACCTACAATTACAACCTGCTCATTTTGAGCACCTTTTCCCTGTGTACCAATAAGCAGAGAAAATACTGACGACACTGGTGGGTTACTTGATTCCAATTATCAAGAGGAGTTAGTGTTGCTGAAAGCAAGGGGTCAGAGGGCAGTATATCTGAAATCTAAAGGAATCGCTGTAGCAAATCTTGGTATTTCCATGCCTTGTGATAAGTGTCAAGTCATTGCCTGACTTGGGCAAGGCAACTAGTGATGCAGATCTTTTAAGGATGAAGGTCTGCATTACCCTATCAGGTAAGCATTCCTGATCAAACTGAAGTGCTGGCTGATGGAGGGAAAAATCTAGAATTGGCTTTGCTGGAGGGTGATTATGAATGTCTGATACTACTTCAAGACCTACTGGTTGTGCTACTAATGCTCCTGCATTTATTACATGCTGAGATTGTGCTTATTCAATACCTTTCATAGGGCTGAAAGGCTGGCCTTCATAGAGGTCTAGGTAATAGAGGGGTAGACTGTATTAGACACCTTTTGTGTGCCATTCAAATCTACCCTTATTTCCACCACTGCTGTAACAGTGTGTTCCATGCAGGTTTTGAGTAGCTTTGCATAGGCAGAGCTTGACAACACTTCTACTTGGGCCACTGCATACCTCTTGCTTCTTTTCTCAAGGTTGTGCTAATGCCACATTTGGGACACTTGTTGAAATCTACTTCTATGCCCATGGGGCCACTTTTGGCAAGGAGGAAGAGCCAGTAGAAAAATTTGTCTTCCTTTCAAATTCAAAGTATACGAGGTCTGACAATTAAGTTTGCGAGCTTGCCACTGTGCGCTTACATTGGCAGCACTGTACAGCAACTTGATAAGGTTTTATAATCTTGCTATATCAGGGTCTCACAGCTGTGTTTGTGTCAATGTGTGGCAGTGTCTTGCTGAGTGCCGTTCATTATGGTTGTGTGTTTTTGTGTGCCATCATGAGAATGTCAGAGCTTGAGTTTTCCAGAACCTTGTGGAGAGGCAAGATGATTTTTTGGGTTATCAAGGGCAATGAAATATAGATGTATCAACACAACCCTGCAACAAAGCGTCAAAGTGCACAATGGAAGTCAGCCAATGCTCCATGACCAAAAAATTTCTGTCAGTCCAAACCAAGATTCAAACCGACATTGCTAAACTTTTTTGATAGCAGAGGCCATTGTTTATTATGAATTTTTATCAACTAGACAAACAGTCAACCAAGTTGACTGTTTGGAAGTGCTGAAAAGGCTGCATGTAAAACTTAGATGAAAACGACCTGAACTTTTCACCAACAATGTATTACTCTTGTATCACTACAACGTACCAGCTCACAAGACACTGTCTGTGAGGGAATTTTTAGCCAGTAAACAAAATAACTCACCTGATCTGGCCCACAATGACTTTTTTCTTTACTGGAAGATAAAGGAAATATAAAAAGGAAACATTTTAATGACATTCAGAAATTCAAGGATAATACGACAATGGCTCTGATGGCCATTCCAGAAAAAGAATTTCAAAATTGCTTTGAAGGGTGGACTAGACACTGATGTTGCTGCATAACTTCCCAAGGGAAGGACTTTGAAGGTGACCACAGTGATATTCAGCAATGAGGTATGTAGCACTTTTTCTAGGATGAGTTTGTGAACTTAATGGTCAGACCTCATATAGCTTTGAGACTCACTCCTAATACCCTTCAGAAAGTCTCGTGGTATTGAATACCAGATACTCATTCCTGTTGTCACCTTAAATTGCTGTATTGGCTTTTTCTCCTTCCCTGTTTCAAGCCCCTGGAGTTATTTCCTCTCCAGGGAGTTACTTCCCAAACAAATACCTGTATGCCAACCTTTTTCTTATCCTTTGCATTTGAGGAAACACAAGCTAAGTAAGGAAAGATTTAATATTTATTTCACCTGCGGCATAAGTTTCTGACACCATTGTGATGTAACATTGTTCAGAGTATTTGCAGCATAGAGTAAAATATCTACTATCAAAGGCAGACTCCTCATATGGGTTTTCAGACATTAGTGACCCCTGAAAAAGTACTTTTTAATGGACAGATCTTCCTTATACTTGCTAACCAAGGCAGGATCTTGAACTGACTCCTTTAGTTTATTCTGGGTTGTTAATTATATATTCTTAGACCTTTAGCATCCAAGTAATAATAAATCCAAATAACTTACTGCAGAAGTCATGTTTTGAGATAAAAACGTAACGAATGTTAGAATACTGCCTCGCACAGTAGATTTCAGGAAAATGTACTTATATTTGGCTACCTGACCTCTGACCTCATCCTAACAGGGTTTTACCTATTTTCAGTCATATTAGGCCTTCACAGAAAAAAAAAAAAAAAAAGCAAAGTTGTTCCTGGGGTGACTGCAGCTGCACCATTAGTCTATGTTTGTTTTATACAGAACTTAAAACACTCCATTAATTTAGTTATACTGCTTAGAGAGCTAATGCCCTACACTTTATATGACTTTCTATTTATCATCAAGGAGAAGTGCACCTGTTTTAATAGTCCATGAAATTCAGCCCAAGTACAGTGATGTCCTGCAGGAGACAGGAGTTGCCTGACAGAAGTACCAGCACTTGGAGAATGACTGTCTTTATGTAAAGACATCCCATGGGGACACAGAACATATTTTGTGGGGGATGGGAGAAACTGATTAGAAAGGTCACAGGCCCTACATTTAGGGAAGATATAAAAACTAGGAAATTTAATGTTTTTCCTCTTAATATGATGTTTTTTCAATATTTAGTAGGCTGATAAGATCTGTGTGAACTCAAGTCACATTCTTATTTTCATTTTCAAGTAAAAAGTTGAGGTACAATTGGGGCAAATGACTTGGTTGGTACCATTCAGCTGGAAGGTGGCAAGGCCGGAATACAACTCAGGATTTCTGACTTTACCTCCTGTGCTAGTCACTGATGTTTGGTCTTGAGCAAGTTAATTGGTTGGAGTTTCTTATTTCCTAGTGTCCCCTAGTCCTATGGATTTTAGATAGTTTTGATTCTTCTTTGTCAATGCTGTTTTTCATATTTTTAGGGCTTGTTTTTTCTTTATTCTCAGACCTACTTTTCAGAGTGTCTCCCCGGTGCTTGGTCTTTCATAAGCCGCGTCTCTTTTCTTTTTAAAACAGGACAGGTTTGTAGTCACAGGTAGCTGCTGAGTATTGACATGAGCTGTAAATGTAAACTATACGCTGGACTTCAAAGACTAAATATAAAAAGAAAGACTAAAACGTCTCAATATATTTTATATTGATTTCATGTATAAATGCCATTTTGGATACATTGGGTTAAATACACTATTAAAGGTAATGTAACTTGCTTCATATGACTTTTTAGAACGTGACTACCAGAAAACTTTAAATTACATAGGACTCACCTTTGTGGCTCAAATTCTATTTTGGTTGGATGTACTGCTCTATAGCTGTCAGTGAGGAGAGAAGAGACATAGGTTAAGATTCTAGTGACTGAGGCCAGTTAGCAGAGCCCTGGAGTCCAGAAGGACAAATCCCAGAATCTCACTGTGCATGTGGCCTCCAGTCTGCACAGCGTTGGAAGCCCCAGCTAGTCTGTGCACTTCCTGAAGGCAGAATCAGAACCTCACATTTCTATGTGTAGACGGTGCTATCTCGATCCATGCCTGGCTGGTGTAGGGACTCGTGAATCCGGGGTGCTGATTGTGGAAGAAGTCCTACGACAGGGGCACTCACGTTTGACAAGAGGCAGGGTCACAGTTTCAGAAAGGGAAGGGCACCTTTCCCTCTTGATTGACTGTCTCTCTGTGATGTCTTGGGGCTCCGCCTTCAGTGTTCACTTTCTTGTTTCTAATTTCTCTCTGCAGACCTGTCCTGCTGTGGATGGGACTTTTTAACAAAAGATTTATTTTATTATTGTTTTTGACAGAGAAAGATAGAGACAGAGAGAGACAGAGAGAAGGGGGAGGGCTCAGAGCCGTCTCCATAGTTAGTAGTACAACACTAGTTTTTGATACAGTTTCACTCCACAGGTGGATGCGGAGCCTTGCACGCTGGAAACTGGGCTGCGCGCCTCCCAATGGAAGGCACGCCCTGCGAGCTGGGATCTTAACTGGTAATCTCCTACTTGAAAGCTCGCCCCATCAGGACCGAACTGGGGCACCCCCCACATGGGAAGCACATCCCCATTCAACATATGGGTCAGCACGGCCTGGGTCAGGACTGGGACTCAATCCTTGGACCTCGGGGCTGCAAAGTGAGCGCTCAACCCACTGAGCCATCCTGGCCTCCCCGAGATGGGCCTTTTGATCCAGGACACCCCTGAGTTTCTGCTGCTAGTGTACAGACTGCAATGAGCTGTTACTGCTCCTTCAAAATGTCCTGGCAGCAACTCAGAGTCTTTATTCACGCATTCACTCACTCACATATTTCTTCTTGAATAAATGTTTGTTTAATGACTGTTGGTTTCACATAGCATAGTCTTTATTATTGTTGGTTGAAAAGAAAATACCGGAAGTTTATGGTAATATTCTATCTCTTTCTGTGATAAGGCAGAGGCACTCTTTCCTCAGTATGACTTTCATAACCCTTTTTGTCATTTAAAAAATGTGTCCTGCACCCCTCTTGTCTTTACTTGCTTGTCCTGTTGTTATTACTTGAACAGCCTACCACTTTACCTCTGTTTGAGTACTCAATCCAAATATGGCTTTTTCCTGGAAGCTGTATTTATTCCTTGTTTCCTCTCTCTCTCTTGTCCCAGCAGGATCTGTTCTCTCCTCATGGGGTGTGAACTACAATAAAGGACCCCTTAGATGAATTATTGTGGCTACCCTTTTGGGTTCAATGAATAGGGACATTGGGGTAATTCGGTCAACACTTGGCTTCCACTGGCTGCCCAGCGTTCTCGTTCATGTCTGACTTATTTCGATTACGCATTGCTGTAGGTACTTGTTGGACCTGTTGGATTTTCCTCTATGGAGCCCATCCTGCTGATAAGCTCACTGGAAGGATTCTTTATGTTGGATAACATTTTGTTTACTTCTAGGATTTCCGTTTGATGCGTTTATGGTTCAGAGCCCTCTGCTGAAGTTCCTCATCTACTCACATAATTTACCCACTAGGTCCTTTAGCATAGTTCACATAGGCCTATTAAAGTCTGCTGATCATTTCAACAGCTGGGCAGTTTCTGGGTCTGGTTGTACCAACCATTTTCTTTCTCAGCAATTGGCCACATTTTCTTGCTTCTTTCCATGTCTAGCGATTTATGATTAAATACCAGAAATTGTACGTAAAAGAAACATACACACTAAAGTATTCAACCTTAAGATAAAGTATACACACTTTTCAACCTTAAGAAAGTGCGTGCTTCTTGCCAGATTACTGGAGGTTGAGTGGGAGCTGAGTCAGTCTCGTTTGGTTGACCTGAGTATGTCCTTTGTGTTTGCTTTACCTAGATTCATGTCACCACAGACATCAACTGGTGTGCTCACTGGAGCCACTGTTTTTAGCCGGGATTTGGGTTTCTGAAGGGCTTACTTCTGTTTCCCTGCCTTGCCCTCTGCACACGTGTGCCTTTAGGTGTGGTGGGGGTCTCTCTCAGCTCTCTTGCCTCTCCTCCAGCCTTTCACCTCATTTTTAGTGTGGGGCACAGAGATTTCAGAGCAATTGTTCTGCTCTCAGATGTCAGTAGGCTCTGAGAGCTGCTGGCTGCCTTTGCCCGCTGTAGCTGCTACTGCCTTGTGTTCAGTGTACAATCAGAAATCCTGAAGTATACTTGGTTTTCCAGCGCTTCTGACCTCTGCAGCTCCTCTTAGATTTTTAGTATTTTGAATCTACCCTTTTTGTCTCTTCCTTTCTGATATCTTTTGGCATAATGTATTGGCTCTCCATGGTAGCTTCTTATACCCTATCTTAAAAACAAACAAACAAACTAACTAACACAACAAACTATGTCATGCTCTAACTTTCCACTGTCTCCAAATAGGGCAGACCGAGTACACAAAAAGTATTCCTCATGTCCCAGGCAGTGTGCTGAGCAGTTCCATATGCATACCTTATTTTACTACTATAACAACTGTGTTGGTATCACCATTGGTGGTACAGATAAAGAAACTAGGACTCAGAAAGAATGAGTTCATGTATGCAAAAGGTAATGCGCTAGTATTTTCAATGCTAAGATGCCTATTTAAACATTTCCGAAATTGTGACATAGTTCAGAATAGATTGAAACATTTAAATCATCGTAACTCTCCCGCACCAGAGGTTATTATTAAATACTACCGAAACGTTACGTGAGGGACGCTAGATTGAGTGATGAAAACGCCTCAGAGACTTCTGAGCCTCATGGATATTACAGGCCTATAATCACACAAGGAGTAGAAAGTGTAGAAGAGACTCAGACCCACACAAGTTCTGTTGTCACACAAACCTAAGAAGCCCCCCTGATTGCAGTTTTCCAGTTCCCTGCATCGATTATGTATCAATAGCTCCTAGCTCAATTCGGAGGGCCTGAGGCACCGCATAAACATTAATTAATGACTGCATTGAATTTTCGGTCTTTTAATCTCATCTAGCTTGAACTGCTTCAATTATTAAAGATTTCTCTTCTTTTTTTGTTTCTTCATCACATCCCTAACCCAGCTTTTCTATCCTCAGGTGCTGTGTATTGTCCGTTGTAGTTCAGCCATGCCCAGATTCCTCCTCCTTCTCCGGTAGGTCACTGACTGGGACTCTGCCAGCAGGTACTGTACCGTGAAATGCTCTTTTCTTCTTTGATTTTGGCTCATTGACCATTTTGTCCCTGTGGGGCCACTCAGCTCTAATCAGGCTTATCTTTGGTTGTGTGGTTCATTCTGGAAGGCTTGGCTTGGGCCCTGGCTTTGGGGAAGTGGGCCTAGCTGGCTGTTGGAGGCAGTGCCAACCTCATTACATGTGATCCGTGCACATGGCTGTGGTTGACCCTCTTGTGTGTCCTCTGCGTGCATGCTTCTCCTAACACAATAGATTAGAAATCATAAATAAGGCCATAATAAGGCACAAGCAAGTACTCCCAGGTGCTGCCTCCTTCTGCTAATGTGGGGCTTAGACCAGGGTGAGGTCTTGGCGGGGTTTTCCTAGGAATTCTCAAGGAAAGTAAGGGGTTATTTCATGCATGCCTGGAGCATACCCCCTTAGCTATCATGTGACCACTGCTGGGCTCTCTCCTACTGCTTTGCCTTTTTGCTGTTTCCTACTTCCTTTGTCACCAGTGAGGACACTTCACAGCTGTGGTGCCATCTGCTGATACCCATCACAGTAGCACTGTGTCCATGCCATGTGGGATTCCATTATGCCTAAACCACCATGTTTGAGCCCAATACAAGTTCTGGCTTCAATGAGGGGAAGGTGCCCTGGATATGTGCCCATTGAAGTGGGACAGAGTTTTTCCTGTTTCTGTGTTTTACAACAAATTACATGACAAGGTGACAAAACAGTGTTGTGTTGAGATGTTGTATGATACAGTAACGTTTTCTATGAAGAAAGTTGCATTTAAAGCCCTCTTTTCATAGAACTCAGATGTGATTTCTGAAGGCCTTGCACTAGAGAACAAATTGGTTGACATACCACTGGGCACAAATGCTGCTGTAGATGCATCTGGGTATCAAAACTGGCTCGAGCTTGTGAGCCTTACGCCATCCATTTGGGGCAATCTTTCCCAGTTGAATTTTGGGGGGAGTTAATGCACAGAATTCCTACAGGTATCCAATCACATAAACGTGGCTCAACATGTCCAGACTCCCGAATGAAATAGTTTGGACTCCTGTCCACCTCACTCACCCCATCTTTACAAGTCTTTTAAGTGGCCAGAGGTCTTAATAATTAATCCTTTTGTCCTCAATTTTTTTTCTTTTATCCAGCAGGATAAGAATAGCAAATTACCTATTAATGAAGAAATGTGAACTTGTAAAATAGACCAATATCTTAGCTGTAGCTTTTTGTTTGTGTGTCACCTACTTATAACCTTGGGTTTGTATCAGATGGTTAGTGCTCACATCTAGTGAACTGTACATACATTGTCTGGTAGAAGTAATGCCCCATTTTTATGAGCTGCTAATACACACCAAATCTTTTATTACAAAATCATAAGCATGTAAATCTGTACCATAACAACTCAAGTACACTATACTATAATATTTTAGAAAGGGCGTTACTTCTGACAGACCCTGTATTTAGAATTCATTAGTATCTTGTTTGCTGTGTCTGTAGTTTGTCTTTATTTGTGCTATTTTCAGAAACAAACCATCTCTATACCCCCACTATCTAGTAATGAGTTGCTTGCAAAAAAAGTGACTTCTTTTTTTTTTGGTTATACATCTTTAAAAAAATCAATTGAGATGACTGGAATATAGATTAAAAGGATAAAATCAGAGTTAATGCATTATGAAGCTGATATTTTCAACATTAAGTGTAAAAAAAGTAACATATGGTTCATCAGCTGAAATAGTATGAACAGATTGAGATAAGTTTAATGATCATTGGGTCAGAGTTATTTGAAAGATGCATTGACCATATATATATATATGCTGTCCAGAAAATAAAATCTAGCCATAAATAACTATTTTTTATAGTACATGGCTGGACATACTTTCTGGACAGCACACACACACACACACACACACACACACACACACACAAAACATATACAGAGGGTAACAAAAATGTATACACATTTTAAGAAAGAAAAAGATGTACCGTATTTTCCGGCGTATAAGACGACTTTTGAAACGAAAAAAAGTCAACCGAAAATCGGGGGTCGTCTTATATGCTGAGTATATCCTGAAAAACATCTCGATATGCTGCTAAACGAATTTTCCAACTCGATCCAAAAATCGTCTGGATATGCCGCTAAACGAATTTTCCAACTCGATCCCGCACCAATCACTGCAAGGCTGCTCGGACCGCCTCTCTAACTCAGCCAATCCAAGCAGGCTGTTTATGCATGCAATATACATGTTCTGTACCCGAAGCTACACTGTGTTCTAGTAAAAAGCCTGCTCAGATTGGCCAGAGTCAGAGAGGCGGTCTATTATAACCTTTGAACCTTTGCTTGTTGTGATTGGCTCACCGTGGTACATACAGTTGCAGCACAGGAACGTTCTGTGTAGCCAAAGCTGCTGTATCAGGACACATG
>PVKE010007164.1:0-51648 GCA_004027555.1 Craseonycteris thonglongyai | reverse complement strand
TGAAGGGAAAAACAAGAACATCTATTAATATCATTATATAACTGCTCTTTTACATTCCCACTCATCCTTTCAATTCGTCACATCACTGTGTTTCGAGACAATTGTAGATCTTGAATTGCAGCAACAATTTCACTCTTGTTCTTAAAATCGTTAAAAAGTGAATCTGACATTTCCAAAAAAATTTCCTTTACAAATTCACTGTCGGAAAATGGCTTACATTGTTTTGCTAAGAGATAGCTTACTTTGAACGATGCAGTAGTTACTGCTTGTGACTTCAACCTTGGCTTTTTAAAAATGCTTTGTTGATTTGTTAATTGAGTTTTAAGATCACTAACTTTATGTTTTCTCAGTTCAGAATTTGGTGGATAATCTGTTTGATACTTGTTATATAAAGCTAAAAAATGTCTCTCCAGATTACCCTCTTTTGCAATGGCTACTGAGGTAAGGCATATTAAACAACAACACTTATCATTCACCATTGTAAAAAAGTAATTGAGTTCCCATTCTTCATTGAAGTGATAAGTTTTTGATTTTTTCGGTTTACTACTCATGTTCATGGGTATACTGGAATGCAAAGAAATATGACAATTTAAAGAATAAATATTGAATTAAATATTTTCCTAGAAAATTCAAAAACTCATGAACTGCGGCAATTATCTCCGTTACATTGAGAGAAATAATAACAATACTGCATATTACGATCGGGGACAACAATACAAATATATTAAAATCTAATATAGATATATTCAAATTTATAAGAAGTATGTTAAAGTTACAATATATTTATTACGGTTTACAATACTGACTTCTTAATTTAAATAGAATTATTGTTATTCCTAATATATTTGTAATACTGTCCCTTATTTTTCTCCCAGTGTAAAGACCGCAGTTTAGAGATCTGTTGCCGAGAATGCTCACTTATCAAGTAAATAGATAGGTAAGAAAAGCAATTTAATTTAAAACAAAGAAAAGGTACTTCCATTTTAAACAGAAGAAAAATTGAAACTCAACGTGGTCACCGAGGATAAATAATATTGATAATAATACTGTTAATACAAAAGAAAAGAAGCTACCGTATGACACTACCAAATATTCAAGCTAACTGTGTTCTTGGATGAGTCGAGTCGTAACTGTTGCGTTCACGCGTTGCGTCCTGTGACAAGTGTAACACATAAGTCAAAATGTATTGTCTGGGTGGGCGGAGATCACAGTGTCAGGCTATCAGAATTCTAGGAATTTATGACCTTGGCAAATTCCCAGAATGCACTAAACTATTGCTAGAAAGTTTTGTCTTCTACCCCTTTGCGCTCGAGGCCTTTTTCACTTGTGCGAACCAGCCACTTCAGACGATTTCGGCCAAATTGCGGAAACATTTTACAAGTACTTTAAAATCATTTATAAACAAACAAATGTATACAAATAATAAAATTTCACCAATTTATTTATTTTTATATCGAAAACAACAAAATTTGATGAATATTACACTCTGTAATTAGTTTTTGTGTGATATTTTGTAAAACAATGCCCAAGATGCATCCTAGGTTTATCAGGACACGTATCACAGTAATACATTACTTCCCGCCTACCTCCAGGCATGTTATGGTCACAGCAAACCTTGCAGTCCCTTTTTGGCCCTTGTAGTACTATGTGAAGCTTCCCATTTAGTCGGATTTCATCGGAATGCGACATAGATGCTTGCTCACGATGCTGGCGATATGATCCTCTCAATTGCTCAACAAGTGTTTTTAGAAATCGCAAATGGCTGAGTGGCTTTTCCCCTTTTTTGGTCTTTTCTAGTTTATACAGAATGTAGGAATTAATCAGGCAAATTTCCATGCCCCCCCCCCAAAAAGCTTACGCCGCCATTTAAGCGATTTTCGCAGAAAACAATACCTTGATGCATATTGGTCCGCCCGATCAACACCACCCACATATTTTATATAATTCAAAACAATATTGTGTTTCTTGAGCATTATTTCCACACCACCTCGTGTAATCCTTTTGACCGTCGACATTCGTGTGTCACCCCTCGTAGTCAAACAAGTGACAATCCTCTTATCTTTCCACCCTAAAAGTAAGGTGCTACCCCATCGATACGCGACCGTGGATTTTTTCGAAAAATTTGGCTTTTTTATTTCCTTGGGCAGTTCTTTCCTGTTCGTTAAGATCGTTCCGGAGATATTGCATTTCAATTTGGCTAGTTCTTGAGCTAAGACATAACTAGTATAGTAGTGATCCGTGTACATATGGTGACCCTGAGCACCTGGAATTTTCTCCAACAACATTTTGTATAAGTGTATCGGAATTCTTGATGAAACAGGTAAATCGGGTCTGACCAAGAGCTCTGTTGTGAGTGATCCATAATATGGCAAAATGCAGCAAATGTAGCTAGTCTTCGAGTCAGCTAGAGTATAAACTCTGATACCCCATTTTGTCGGTTTCTTAGGATTGTATGTTATGATTTGACACTTCAAATCAGCCGGGCGCTGTATTGGCGCCGCTTGAGTTAGCGCTTCAAATCAGCCTGGCGCCACAGCGGCGCCGCTCAAGTTGCTGCTTCAAATCAGCTGGGCGCCACAGCGGCGCTGCTCCAGTTATAAGAGCTACAATCACTTCAAAGTCCATGGTACACGGAATTCCACCCCAGACATTGCGAGCGATCGACGATCGGCCAAAATTGGCCTCATGATCGACCGGTCGATCGCGATCGACTTATTGGCCACCCCTGCTTTATTGGATCTGGAAGAGATGGAAGGGAGAGCATTGCAGGAGGATCTAGAGAAGGGGCTAGGCGTTTTAAGAAAATTCTAGAGGTCTGTGGAGACTGAAGATGGAAAAGGGAAGCTCGGTTGTGAGGCTTTTGGTAGCTCTGGGATAATAATGGAAGAGATTGACTGGTTAGAGTGGAAAGGCCCTTGGGAGTGGAAAAGAAATTTTTTCACATCTTTTAGGGATAGTATTAGAGGAGAAAAATGGTTGGCAAAAGTGTGGCTTCTTGGCATAGGTGAGTTGGAGTGGTTTAGATACTTGCTTTACTTTGGCAGGACCAAGGGTAGGTGTTTAATAGTGGTGAAGAGTACAGGTCAAGTTCACCCGTGTTTAAACCCCTCTTTATTTACTTTGTAGCCTTCAACAAATTACTAACATCAACTAGTAACAAATTACTAGAGTAATTTCCTCCCTCACCCCCCACTCCTCATTTTGGGAATGAGAATAGGTGATACTGTTGTGAGGATTAATTGTATTGAGATATTCATACCTATTATACTTAGGTAAATGAAAAAATTGGATGGTTTTCGTGGAATGAATTTGCTATTGGAAATTGGTTTGTGCAAACTATATTGATGGGCTGCATTGACTAGCAATTTTCTTAATCTTTTCTGTTTTGTAATCCCCCCCACCCCCCACCCCCCGAAAATCAGAAGACAGTTTTGAAAATACTGTTGGACACATACATGTTTATGGCAATCCTTTATCTTCATGTTAAGAACTTGGATTAGATATCTCTTTGAGATCAAAAGCCATCATTTCAATAATCCCCCCTCCCCCCCAGGAAGGAGCTACTACTTTTGGACAAAAGTAAAACAAAAAATATAACAGTTCTAATATTTTTTTTATTTTCCTTTTAACACGGTTATTTTAATCTATATATTTTCAAGTTGTAGTTCCACATTTGGATTTTATATTACTATTCTAAATATTTCACTTTGGGATTTTGTTGCATGTTGACTTGTATGTTTATCCAAATACATAATAGGAAATAATAGTTTTGATTCTTTAAGTTGGCAAAGTGCTATTTCAAATATCAAAAAGTAATTGGTGACTTTTGAAAACATATTTTTGCTCTTTTATAAAGGATGAAGAGAAGGCCTCCTCTTTGTGAAGTTCTAAGGCAGGCATGTCTAACCTGTGGCCCAGGATGGCTTTGAATGGAGCTCAATACAAATTCTTAATACATAATTATGAGATTTTTTTGCAACCTTTTTTAAAGCTCATCAGCAATTATTAGTGTTAGTGTATTTTATGTGTGGCCCAACACAAATCTTTCATTGTGGCCCAGGGAAGCCAAAAGGTTGGACACCCCTATTCTAAGCAAAGAGCCTTCTAGGTAAAGGGTGCAGCAAGTACAAAGTCTTTGAGTTGGCAACAAGCTTGGCATGTTGAAGGCACAAAAGAAGGTTACTTTGGCTACAAAAGCAGATGAGTGGAAGAAATTAGGATGAAATTAGTTGAAATAAGGATGAAAAAGTAGGCAGAAGACCTACATGTATAAAAGTTTTCAGGCTTTGTTAATGAGATTGCTGTGGGAAACCATTGAAGGGTATTAAGGAGGAGAGCAGTGCCAATTGATCTGTGCCAAGCAGCTTTCTCTAACTGGGGAGACAAGAATGAAACAGAATTATCAGGAGGCAATTGCAGAAGTTCCAGTGAGAAAAAGATGGTGGCTTGGAAAAGGGCAGCAGCAGTGAGGATGGTAAGAATTAATCAAATCTGGTATATATCTTGGAGCTAAAACCATCTGGGTTTATTGGTTTGGATGTGGCATGTGATCTTAAGAAGGAATCCAGAATGATCCTTAGATTTGCGACATACTTAATTTGGTAGATGGAGGTGCCATCTAATGAGATCAGAAAAATAGGAAAGAGTAGAGATAGAGACAGGACAACAAATTATGATTTTGGTTTTAAACATGTAAGTTTGAAATTTTTAGATACCCAGATGAAGTTGTCAGATAGGAAGGTGGATATATGAATCTGGAAGTCAGGATAAAAGAAATCTACATGACATCACCTAAGGGGAGAGTATAGATAAAGAAAAGAGAACCTTATGTGGTACCTTGTGTATTTCAAGGTACCATTTAGAGATCAGGAAGAAAAGACAGATTCAACAAGGAGACTAAGAAGAGCTAGCCAATGAGATATTAAGAAAACCAGGAAACTGGATGACTATGGAAGCTAAGTAAGAAAAGAAAATGATTTAGGAAGGAGGGAATGGTTAGTTGTGTCACATACTGCTGTGAGGTCAGGGATGAATAGGACAGAAACTTGGCCATTGGACGTAGCTAAGATGAATGTCATTTTCTATTTTGACAAGTGGAATGGTGGGGATGTAAACCTGACTGGTATGGATTCAGAAGAAAATGATTAGAAAAGAAAAAGAAATAACATTCTAAATTATAGATTATTCTTCAGAAAGTTTTATTGGAAAATTGTAGTAGAGAAATTGGATTATAGATACAGTAGGACATGGAATCAACCAACAACTGTGTTAGAGCCTCTTTGTTGATAAGAATGATCCTATAGGGAGGGCACAGTTGGAGGAGGACAACCCTTGAGATGGAGAAAAGGTATGGGAACGAAGACAGGTGAAAAATTTAGCACTGAAAAGAAGCAGAAATGCTTCTTCAGTTTTGGCAGGGATTGGACAGCATTATGGGATAAATGCAGATAGAGGTGGTTCAAAGATGAGGTAGTTTTCATCTGATTGTTAATATTGAAATATTGAATAGGAGGTAACAAGAGTCACAAAACTTGTAGTCCATTTCAGATTTTACTAACAAAGCTTTGTAATCTTAGATAAATTGTGATCTTGGATAAGTCACTTTGTTTTTCTGGGCCATAGTTTCCTTAACACCTTGACATTGAATTAAATGAAGTTCTATGTGAGCTAAAAATACTATTTATTTTTCAACTTAACATTTGCAGGCACAATATCCAGTGTTGAATTCACATAACTTACAATCTTTGATTTCATGTCTGGCACATTTGGTAGCTATAAATTGCACGCACCCTAGCTGTCCTTTGCATTTCATCAGTGACTCATGTGGGGAGACATTTTCATCTGGAATGTATAATTGTTCAAATTTATTAAGGTAGTCAACTGTATGTACTTCGCATTTTTCCTATTCTATCTTCATTCATACAGTTTCATTATCCACAAAGTGAAGAAATATGATAGAGTCAAGAAAAGTTTGCAAGGCATAGTTTTTGAAAATATTGGTGTCTCTAATATTGTACTTTTTGACCAGTGCATATCTATTTTATATTTTTGTACCTGTGGCATTATGATACATACCAAAAGGGATGCTTTCATTTCATCACTTGTTACTGGAAACCATTTCTAGTCCTTTTTTGAGTTCTGGTCCTTTATCTTTTGACTTGTGTATTTATTTGTTTCTATGGTTATTATTTCAAAAAATCATCACTTAAAACTTGTTTCAAAACACAAAGGTGTAGGATTTACTCCTACTCTTTGCAAAACTGAAGCATTTACACTAGCAATTTGGGTAAATGGTTTTATATTTGGAATATTTCCTTTTTCTTCCCGATTCCATTCTTCTCCTGAACTACAATCATCATTGCTTGGTATAGATATAGGTCCTGCATGTTTATGAACATTATGTTGGATAGGGCTACCTTCACTTGAATTTGAATTTTCTGTTGAGTAGTCGTCTGTAGGAATTTGTTGAACATTAGTCTCACTGTTTTCACTCAAATACCTCATTTGACTTTCAGTGTCACTTTTGTAGAAATTCAAAACAGACATCTTAAAGGGATTATTTCTACAGTTCACACTCTAACCCGGAATATATATATAATTATTTCTTGATAATATTTTCATTGTAACTGTACTCCAAGCAAATTTAATCTCCATGCATCTCAGAGACGTCAATGTTTGCAATGGCTTATGAAACCCATGACATATCTGAGATGTCTTCATGTGTCAAAGGGATAATCTATGCAAAGAGAGGATTGATTCCCCAAGGCTCCTTCCATTGCTAAGTTGTTATACAATCTTATTAAGCTATAGTACTTTGTTTTTATTGTTTGTACTTTATTAGAAAAAATAATATGGTAGTTATCTTTTTAATAGTTGCATTACCTCATCTTTATTCATTTCTTCCTCTTCTCGTTCTAATATTTTTCTTTAACTTGTTAACTTTTGTTTGCCTGCTTGTTTGAACTGTTTTGCAGAAAGCATCCTCAGCCAGGCAACAATGTTTTTATAAGAACTAAGGATTTATTTTTTTTAAGTGATTTTTCACAAATTTCATAGAAATTTAGAAATTCCTAAATTTTTATTCTCTAGGAAATCTTAAATCTTTGGGTTGCTATATGTTCTAATGAATAATTGTTGTCTTGAAGAACTATAACAGTACAGGATGGAACAAGTATATGTAGTTTAGAACTACCTGCCTTATTTTAGAATAAATTCTAAATAATCAGAAGTTTGGTAAAGATAAGAAAGTGTTCTGTTGTTTTCCTGGGGCTATTCTTCAATTTGTTATCACTATTAAGGAAGTGTTCTCATGTAAGATTAGCATGTAATATTTTTATGGAATATATAAAGAATACATATATAATTTATTGTTACTGTATTTCTTGTTTTTTTGATAGAAGAGCCAGACCCTGCCATGAAAGGACTCATAATGTGTTCTTGCTCATCTAGATTGCTTCATCTTCTAAAATGCCATCTGTTATCACCAGTAATTGTTGTTGACCTAATGGATGATGAATTGAATAAGTAGTTGCATGGACTTTGGAAAAGTGATTGCTTATATCAAGTTGTCTTAAAAGGGTGCGAATAACTTTTAGAAATAATTGGCTTTAAAATGACATATTTGTTGTTACAGATGTAGATCTGACCATATATATATTTGTTTTCTTTAGCCTTGGAGGCAACACTGAAATAATATTAAAGAAAAAGAGCATAAATCTATAACATTGATGTAATGGTAGAGTACTCTCATTAGATGAGAGAGACAAAGAGTAATGATGGGTGGAACAGCTTAAACCAGAGAAAATGATTTCCTAAAATATTCAAGCAAAAACTCTGCAGCAAAGAGATTTTGGATATATCCAACAGAATCTCTGAGAATACTGGGATTTAAATGTCAGATAAAAAAAGATTGAAAATGGGAAGGAAGCATAATTTAAAAATGTATGAAGTGGTTTTACTTCTTTTCTACCCAAACCCATGTGCAGTGACAGTGTAATACTCCCTGTCCTTCACCCCACCCTGCCTTTCCTATCATAAATACAGAGGTAATTTCTGCTGGAAATAAAAAGAAAGACAACACTAAAGGAGGAAAGTTGCCTTGGTTGACATTTGTGTCTGGAGCTAATCCCTCCTGTCCTAGCTTTTAAGG
Source organism: Craseonycteris thonglongyai (assembly GCA_004027555.1). NCBI lineage: Eukaryota > Metazoa > Chordata > Mammalia > Chiroptera > Craseonycteridae > Craseonycteris > Craseonycteris thonglongyai. Next base: position 43,499 of record PVKE010007164.1, on the reverse strand, counting down.
AGTCCCCTGCATAATGTCTAATTCTTCACTGTTCATTGTAAAGAAAGTGTGCCTGTCAGGAAGCGCTACGACACGTACATGGTTTCTATTCATTCTTCCTTAAGTCTCAATGGACAACCAAAAATTACCTTTGAAGTAATAAAACCAGCAGTATATAAATAAAAAGCCCAAGATAAACATAAATACTTCACTGTGTGCAATAGAGATAATTCCTGGATTAAAAGAGACCTTAAAACAAGCAAAATGTCTAGTGTTCTCAGAGAAATGAAAATACATTGCCTCAGTAAAGCAAGAACAGAATGATTATTTTTGAAAAGCAGAACAAGAGGAGATGCTGGAATGGCTCAATGGGTTGAGCACTCATTTGCAGCCTCAGGGTCCAAGGATGGAATCCCAGCCCCAGCCTGTGCGGACCCAACCCCAATTGGGGCGCTCCTTCCATGCGGGAGGCCCCTGGCTGGTTCCTGCCCTGTGCACCCCCATGCCCACCTGTGGAATGAAACTATGTAGAAAACTAATGATGTGCAAATATGGAGACTGCTCTGGACCTTCCCTCTTCTTTCTGTTTCCCTCTGTCTCTCTTTCTGTCAAAAACAATAAAAATAAATCTAAAAACAAAAACACAAGAGTTCTTGGAAATTAACATGTTTGCAGAAAAAATTCTGATTGTGAAGAAGACAAATTGAGTAAATCTGTTTGAAAATAGGAAAAACAAAAAACAACCAACCAAACAAAAAACAGAACAGGTCTGTTATTTAACTACTAGAAGTTTCAAAAAGAATCAGTTATCAAAAAAGTAATATAAGAGCATTTTTGTTGTTTAAGTACACAAATTTCCAGAATAAAAGGAGGAGAGGGAGAAAAGGATAGTATAATCAATGAAAAAAGACACACACCTAGGCACATTATTATAAAATTTCAGTATAACAGGAGGGAAAACCCTAAAAGCTGCTAGGGAAGAAAAAAAAGAACTTATAAAGGAATGAGAATCAGATGGCCATAACTGTAGTGTAAACTCAGTAATGGCAGGGATTTTTTTCTTGTTACTGTTATATAGTGAGAGCTCAAAATATATATATATATATTGAATTAAAAAAAATGACTATGCTACCTCACAAGAAGACAGTGAAGCAGTGACTCCAAGGTTCTGAGAGAAAATTAATTTAAAATTTGGAATCTATGAAAACTATTAAGTATGAGGACAAAATAAAAACATTCTCAGGCATGCAAGTACTTGAAACATTTATCTCCTAATCCATATATTCTTTCCAAAGAGGGTACTTGAGAATATGGACTAATAATGATGAAAATTAACATGCAATGTCATGGGCTGCTAAAAATGGTATATTAACTCAGGAGTACAATAAAAGTAGTTCCAGACTGACAGTACTGCAGCAGGTCTAGAAAGGAATTGGTTTAATTAAGATAAAATAGGAAATCATTGATCTCCACTTTAGGCTATAGTTGGAATGACTGAAGAAGCTGGTAAATATTACTAATATAAGAAGAATGTTTTTTCTTTTCAATTAGAACATTGGACAATTAGGAATTCTGAGGAAAAAAACCCCTGCATAACCAAGTAGTTTCTGTTGTAACTATTTTATAAATGTTGTGAATAAATCCTCATCTTTTATAGACTGAAATTGCTAAATCAAAAAATACATAAGCATGAAAGTATAAACGATTAAAATAGTTGTCCCAGGGAGCAGAACTTGGATAATGGGGCAGTGGATATTTCTTTTTGTTTTAAATTGTATGTGTATATTTGGGGGAGGGGGTGCTGGTGCATGAGAGATGAGTGGTAAATAATGTGTTCATCACCCTTTGCAATGAAAAGGTAGGTGGCACCTCTGACTTAGATGGTTGAGCCACTCCTGCTTTATGCATATAAATCAAATAATCTTTATACCATATAATCAATTTTTAATTATATTATTGGAATTAAAACTGAAAGTCTTTGACAGGGAACGTTAATCAGAATTAACTGAGTATCTTGTATATGAATTATAATTGTTAATATTTACTGAGTGCTTATTGGGTTATAATGATTGAATTATCCCATTTAATAATCACAGTTCTCTAAGGAAGTTACTATTATTATTCCCATTTTTTTAAAGATTTATTTTTTATTGTTTTCAACAGAGAGAGAGATACAGAGACAGAGACAGAGAGAAGGGGAGGGCCCAGAGCAGTCTCCATAGTTGCACATTATGGGTTTTTCCACATAGTTTTATTCCACAGGTGGGCATGGGGCTGCACAGGGCAGGAACTGGGCCGGGGTCTCACCCTGGTGAGAACCAAACTGGGGGCACTCCCCAGTTCAGCATATGGGTCCACACGGGCCAGGGTCGGGATTCGATCCTCGGTCCCCAGGGCTGCAAAGCGAGTGCTTAACTCACTGAGCCATCCCGGCTTCCCCTATTCTCATTTTTTGGATGAGAAAATTGAGATTCAAATTTAGATTGAGAAGTTAGGTGAATTCCAGATTTACACAGCTAATAAGTGATGGAGTCGCTTAATTGCTCTAATCCTAATCCATCATCCTATATTTGTAGACAATTTATTTTGTTGTTAGAGAGAAGGTAAGAGAGAGAGAAGGGTGGGTGGGGAAGAGCTCAGAGCAGTCTCCATAGTTCTACATCATTAGCTGTGACATGGTTTCATTCCACAGAGGTGGATGTGGGCCACATGGGACAATTTTTTATGTGTCAGTAGGATATATCTCACTAGAGATATAAACTCAGATCACTATGTCTTACTAAAGTCTGACCTGGTTACTATGTGTGGTTTTGCCACCAGCTGTATATGTAGTTAGATTGATTGTTTTACTTTCTTTTGATTTATAGGAATTGCTTTTTAAAAATCTAATTTCTAAAAATTATAATTTTTAAAGTTAAGTTTATAAAAATTATAGACAAAGAAATCTTGTTGCTGCTCTCTCTGCCCCTAAACTTTGCTTCCTCCCTTCCCTTACAGCTGTATTGTTCAATCAGCTAACCACCAATACATGTGGCTTTTAAATTTTAATTAAAATCAACAAATTAAAAATTAGTTCCTCAGTCACACCACATTTTAAGTGCTCAGTGTCTTACTGCATTGGACAGCACAGATTATAAAACATTTATGTTCTTGCTGAAAGTTCTTTTTAAAGATTTATTTTTATTTTTTTGTTTTTGACAGAGAGTGAGCGAGAGATACAGAGACAGAAACAGAGAGAAGGGGGAGGGCCCAGAGCAGTCTCCATAGTTGCACATCATTGATTTTTCCACATAGTTTCATTCCACAGATGGGCGCCGGGCTGCGCAGGGCAGGAACTGGGCCAGGGTCTCATCCTGGTGAGAACTGAACTGGGAGCACTCCCCAGTTCAGCATATGGGTTCACATGGGCCGGGGCCAGGATTTGATCCTTGGTCTCTGGGGCTGCAAAGTGAGCACTTAACCCACTGAGCCATCCCGGCTTCCCCTGAAAGTTCTTTTGGAAGTCCTGCCTTAGAGAACACACCCTGCCCCAGCCCCCCACTCCCGCTTTTTTTCATTAGGTGATTAGGTATATTGTTTATCCTTCTACTTTTTAAAACTATAAAAAATTATGAGTGTATATTTATACTTCTCTTTGATAAGTGGTGGTATACCATACATGCTTTTCTCCCATCTTCTTTTCCTTAATATATCCTGGATATCCCTCCAGACTGCAGAGAATATAGAGATGGCCCTCTTTCCTTTAATAGTTTCATAATACTGTACTTTATTGTGTGAATGTTTAGGTGTATGTGCCAGTTCTTATTGTCACTTTGATTGTTTTAGTCCTTACCACTGCAGTAGTGCTGCAGTGAACAGTAGTAGCTGTCTTGTGTATATGTCTTTTTTCACATATTACTAGAACCACTTATACTCCTTTTTAAAAAAGATTTATTATATTTTATTGTTTTTGAGAGAGAGAGAGAGAATGGGGCAGGGCCAGAGTAGTTCCCATAGTTGTACATCATTAGTTGTGACATAGTTTCATTCCACACAGGTGGATGTGGTGCCACCCAGGGTGGGAACTGAACCAGGGGCCTCCTGCATGGGAGGCGAGAACCTTTGCCACCATCCCAGTGGTTCCCATCTGCACCATAGTTCAGCATATGGGTTTGCACAAGCCAGGATCGAGATTTGATTCCCGGGCCTTGAGATTGTAAGGCAAGTCAACCTGTTGAGCTATCCCAGCATCCTCCTACTGTACTTTTAATGCTAATTTTGTCAATGGGATTTTTGTTTCTTCGTAATATTAAAAAAAAAAAATCATTTTAATTATAAAAGTGATCATTTTATTTTATTAGAAAAATAAAAATATATTGAGAGAGATATGATCATCTAAAATTCATGTTGCTCAGACAGACACTATTTTGGTGTATATGTATCCCCTTTCAGGTTTGTTTTTTTTTTCCAGTTCCTCAGTACAGAGAGAATACTCAGTATGTTCAGTGGTTTTTCAATGCATATGTATAATTCCAATCCTATTAAATACACCCGCTTGAATTTTTTCTTTACCATAATATTGTAAACATTTTCTTTGTTAAACAGTTTTTGTAAACATTTCTAACAGCTGGGTGATATCATGCTGTATTGATTTTTACAAGACTTGATTATTCCACAATTGTTAGACATTTAGGTTGCTTGCTTCCTTTAAAAAAAAAAATTATACTGCATTAGATATTTGCATACAACTTTTTTTAAAGATTTATTTCATTGTTTTTGACAGCCAGAGAGAGACATAGAGAAGGGGGAGGGCCCAGAGCAGTCTCCATTAGCTATATGTCATCAGTTCTTGACCTGATTTTGTTCCTCACAGGTGGACCTCGCAGGGCAGGAACTAGGTTGGGAGCATTCCGCATGGGAGGCATGCCCCTTCGAGCCAGGGGCAGAACCAGGGAGGATGAGAACCAAACTGGCGGCCACCCACATGGGAAGCACTCCCCAGTTCAGCGTGTGGGTCCGCACAGGCCGGGGATGGAACTACATCCTCGGTCCCCAGGGCTACAAAGCAGGCACTCAACCCACTGAGCCATCTTGGCTTCCTCAAAACTTTTATTTTAGGATTATTTTCTTAGTATCCGGAAATGAAATTACTAGGTCAAAGGTTAAAAGCATAATTAAAGTTTTAATACATCTTGCCAACATTTTTTCCAAAAATTCTATGGATCTTTTCTTTTTAATTTTTTTATATTTTTTATTTTTTTTTATTTATAGTTTTGAAGACTCATTTTTATTTATTTATTTAATTGTTTTATATATATATATATAGAGAGAGAGAGATACAGAGACAGAGAGAGAACTGAACTGGAGGAACTCCCCAGTTCAGCACATGGGTCCGCACGGGCCAGGGCCGGGACTTGATCCCCAGACCCCGGCGCTGCAAAGTGAGCGCCCAACCCACTGAGCCATCCCGGCTTCCCCTATGGATCTTTTCCTGATAGACATTGTGACAGCAGAGTGTGTTGTTCTGAAAAATCTTTGATAATTTGATGGTTTTAAAAATGGTATCTGAGGTTGAATATTTTTTATATGTACTTATCTTTTGTATTATTAATACCTGGGGTCTTAATATGTATTTTGCCTGTTTAACTTTTGGCCTCTTATTTTCAGCATGGGGTGGTATATGGATTAAGGATGGTAATCATTTTCCTGTCATGTTGCAAGTATTTTTCATCAAGTGTTTTAATTGATTATTTTTTAAATTAGTTTTACATTTTTATGTAGTCAGTCTTGGATATTTTTCTTTGTTCCTCCACCCTCTCAAAAACAAAGAAGATAACAGGTTATTTGATCATTATTCACTTGTTAAGATTTATAGTAAACACAAATGTTGGTTTTAAGATTCAATAGAATCAACTTCAGTTAACATTTATTCAGAAGAAATTATATGACAAATACTTTACATGTTCTCTATCTAGGCTATGACAATCTGTTTTTTCTCCAGATACTGTAAATAACTATGTATAAAAATAGATGAATTAAATTATAGTCTCTTTTTAAAATTGTTAGTAGTATATTATTTTGCTTTTCTTATTCATTGAAGTTAACTGTAGAAATCTATTTCATGAAATGTGATGTTTCCCTCCCCTTTCCCTAATTCTAGGGGGGAAAGTATATCTTCTGGTTGCTAATGTGAATTGTGGACTACAGATAAATAGAGAAAACAAATTGCACAGACCTGAATATTGTCACCAGGATCTAAAGAGTCTTCAGGCTTGCCATGGATTTTTCTGAAAAAAAGAATGTGTGAAATTATGTGACTTGAGACCATTTTTGAAACCATGGGAGAAAGAGAAAGCAGTCCAGATACTGACCAAGAAAGTAAGGCAAGCAAACACCGTTACTGTTATTGTTCATCTGATTTTGGAACTACACCACATTCTTCTGGCCATTCATCACTGGTCAATCCATCTTCACCTACGAGTATTAAAGGGAAAAGTCCTAAAAGACAAATTTCAGATAGCCAAGTGCATCACCAAGGTAAGCGTTCTTTAAAAGAGTCTAGTAGACGAAGAGGACTTGATATATGCATGAAAATGGGCCTGTTTACATTTTGAATAGGATATATTTTTATAAATTTATGTAAATGTTGCTAATATTTCTGTGTTATCCTTTGTTATATTCAAAGTCATACTATATACAGAAGAAAGAACTAAGGCTTCTGATTTTGTTTTCTTCCTAAATAAATGCTTACCTTGAGATTTCCAGGTTCTATAAAGACAAAAAAATAAAATAAAAATTACAAAATGTTTGTACCTTTCTTTGTCTTTATTTTTAAAAAGTAGTGCAATGCATAGATATAAAGTGGTTAAGGGCATCTTTTAAGATTGGGTAAAATTATTTCCCCTAGGTAACGCAGTGCTTACTGTAAAAGTTCAGATTAAACCTAGAAATAGAATTTGGGATTTGAGACCACCAGTCTGTTTTCTATTTAACTATTATAATGCAAACAAAATTAATAACTACAAATTATTTTTCTTGTTAAAATGTTGCTAGTCTGGAACTAGGTGTTAATACATATTTGACTTGGTAACATTCTATAAATCTTTTCCATCTTAATAAATCCCTGGTCAAGAAAATCCTGATGTACTACTTAGTAACAAAATATGTAAGGACTACAAGGTTAAATCTTGAGAAATGCTTATTTAGTCCCAAGAAATAATTCTCTAGGGAATTATTGGTAGAAATACTTTAAATTTTTCACTCCTTCCCCAGAAGCAGTTTTGGAAGCACCCAGTTAAGGAGTCAGAGTTTCTTAAGCCTTATCTTATTTGAGAAGATAATTAAAAAAAAGCTATGAAAAACAGTTCTACTACCACCCAGGAAATTTTCATTTATTGTTTTCAATCTCACTTGTACAGTTTCTGCTTTGCATTGTCTATTGAATTAAAATCTGTGGTATTGGTCTACTTTAGATCAAGCAACAGGACCAAACTGACTGATACTTTTCCTTAACAGTAAATTAATTTCCCTTGGTTTGAGTTGCAATCACCAGTGTAGACTAAACCAAGGAAAGAAAAAATGTGATTAAAACAGCATCTTGAACACTTGGATTTGAGGATTTGACTGTTTGATAGCATATTCTTTCTTGTTTTTTTATTTTCAGCATTTTTAAAAATAAAATTGGTGCTTTATCAGAAGTTATATGTATGATAAAATTTAATAGTTTAGATGATACATATTTGTATATTAAGTATTTATTGTTTTTAGGTTATGATTATATACTACATATTGTTTTTTGTTTTATTAGTAATATGAACATCTTGAAGTTTTATTAGATACGTAGTTTATCTTTACTACATCTTTAATGAGCCATATATTATTTTTAACTCCTGAAGGAAGAAAAAAGCAGTATGTTCTTTTGCTTGACCAAAGTCATCCCAATAAATTTAATTTTTTTTTTAAAGGCAGTATCTTCTCACTCTTTTTGTTGGTGACTTTGATGACTGAAGGGGCAAATGAAGAATGATATTCACGACAATCAGTCATCTTGTTCCTGTTAATGCTATTTCATCTTGATAGTTTTAAAAATAAAAGTAAAAAGAGTAGATGAAAGCTGGGTAGTGTTTTTGAGTTCAGGTCAGGTATACTCTTATTAATTAGTTTGTAGTCATACAAATGGAAAATACTGAAAGTAAATGTTCAGATTTCTAGGAAGACAAAAAGCTAGTTGTAGAAGCCCTTTCAGACTAACTGAGCAGTTGAGGTAAATATTAGTAGAAAATTTATTTATTTATTATTTTATTTTATTTTTTTAAATATATATTTTTTTATTTATTTTGACAGAGGAGAGATAGAGATAGAGATACAGAGACAGGGAGAGAACTGAACTGGGGGAGCTCCCAGTTCAGCATATGGTTCCGCCCGGGCCGGGGCCGGGATTCGATCCTCGTCCCTGGCGCTGCAAAGTGAGCGCCTAACCCACTGAGCCATCCCGGCTTCCCCTAGTAGAAAATTTTTATCCTAACTTTTATATTTATGTAGGCTTTAATTTTTCAAATAAAACAAATATCTATTTATAGGGTATAGTGTTTGCTGAGCTATGCAACTATACATAAAAATCAAGAGATTTAGAATGATTAATATTTATCTTTATAGTCATTTTTATGTATAAAGTTTCTGTCTTTCCAAGAGCTCAGTACATATTCCATAATCGCATATATATATACTAAAACTCTGTTAACTCGGTATGTTGGGAAAGAAAATTGAAATGATGGACTCTCCAAATTAAAATGAAGCATTTCTGTCCAATAGAAATATAATGCAAGTCACAAATGTAAGCCACATATGAAATTTTATAGTATCTGCTATCCACATTAGAAAAACAGGTGAAATTAATTTTAGTATTTTAATCTAGCATATCCAAAATATTTCTAAATATAGTGAGTATAAAACATTATATTGGATATTTTGCATTCTTATTTCCGTTGTTTTTTTTTTTCTTTTGAGCTAAGTGTTTGAATTCCAGTGTGTATTTCATAGCTATGGCATATCTCAGTTTTGATCACCCATATTTCAAATTTCTGTGTAGCCACATGTGGCTATAGTGACTACTATATTGCATGGTGTAGTTTTGAAGTTGCAAGTAGGTTTTCTCAGTCATTTTTTGCCACTACCTTTGATGTATTCAAGCATTTATAGAGTTCGAGTCCCAAATCAGTGTATTAATACATTCAAAACACCTTGTATATAATCTGCCATCTTTTTAATGAAACTTCATAATGTTAAATTGTAATTACTTCTCATTTTTCTTTGCTTGTTTACATAATGGAATCAGGGTATTCATGGCTGCAGAGATGGGTAGGAATGGTTGGAGTTTTCTAGTTTTTCTTTGTTTTTTGTTTTTTTGTACTTTGGAATGCATTTCCTTCCTTAACATGCAGCCACCGTGGTAAAGTTCTTTATTTTCAACTGTGGCAGACATCCAGAAGCCTCTTTTAAAGAGCAAGTGTTCTGTGTATTGAGGCCTAAGTTTAATGCACTTTTAGTAAAAATAATAACATTCAAATTTTTATTGAAATGTGATCTAATATGTATACTTTAAGGATTTTATATGTTTATATTTTTTACGATGTAGTGTTTAGTTTTTAATCTTGTTTTCAAGTTGTCCGATGTTTTTGTTATGAGTGTCAAAAAAGAAAGACCTTCAGAAAGTATTTAGAATCACATCTGTATTGCTGAAGTGTTTTCTTTTTTTGGTAACTGAATGAGATTAAGTTCTTAAAACTGACAGACTATTTGTGGAGAACTTTGTTTTACGTACATACTTCATATAATCTTCACAACAATCTAATTATTTAGGTGGTGTTATCCTCCTTATGTTGATGAAGAAAATAGACGTGGAAAGGTTTAGTTGAATTGACCAAGGAGTAACTAAGTGGTAAATCTGAGTCCCAAACCCAGATCTTCTCACTGTACAACATGTTGTCATCCTGTTTCCTCAAATAAAAGAGTTCTAATTAATTTAGCGAAATCATACGTTTCCACATTTGAAATAATGATCCTAAATATTTTGGCATAAATGACTTGAATATCACAACGTTTTGCCCAGTGTTTATTAGGAACCATACTAATGCCGATGATGCCCATGTTTGAATTCTGACTTGCCATCTTACTATAAAGTTAAAAATGTTAAAGCCTGATACTTGCCATCTCTTAAAGCAGTGTAAAATAATTCCCTATAAACTATTGGTGTATCATTTTGATGAGTCGAAATATTCTTGAATACTTGAAAGATTTCAAACCTTTCTTAATAAAAACATTATGTTAAGAGCTCTAAGTAAAATCTGATATTTAAATATTGTAAAATCATTTTAAGAAACAAATATTGATTCATTTGTGTTAGGATTAAAAATACTACATTTGGTACAGCTTTCACTTTAATATTATTGTTTCTTTTTTTAGTCCCTAGAAAACCAAGTCCTAAGGGTCCACCACACAGAAAGGGAGTCCGAGTGGGATTTCGCTCACAGAGCCTCAATAGGGAGCCATCACGGAAAGATACTGATCTTGTTACAAAACGGGTTCTTTCTGCACGACTGCTAAAAATCAATGAATTGCAAAATGGAGTAACTGAACTCCAGGTCAAGTTAGCTGAGCTGCTAAAAGAAAATAAGGCTTTGAAAAGGCTTCAATACAGACAAGAGAAAGCCCTGAATAAGTTTGAAGATACAGAAAATGAAATCTCACAACTTATTGCTCGTCATAACAATGAGATTACAGCCCTCAAAGAACGCTTAAGAAAATCTCAAGAGAAGGAACGGGCAACTGAGAAGAGAGTAAAAGATACGGAAGGTGAACTATTTAGGACAAAATTTTCCTTACAGAAATTGAGAAAGATCTCTGAAGATAGACACCTACCCGAACGAGATGATTTGGCAAAGAAACTAGTTGCAGCAGAGTTAAAATTAGATGACACCGAGAGAAGAATTAAGGTAAAATTTCTACAGCTTCTATTTATTTCTACAGCTTCTATTTATGCTGCTTTGTGTGGTTTTTCATTAGGTATTTAATGTGCTCTATTAAGATGGCTTATTATAGTTTAGCATTTGGTTGGAAATGAAAACTTGTTTTTAGTATTGTCTTTCTCAGTAAGATTAGGAAAAATTTTAAATTGTATATTTAATAGCAAAATATAGAAAGGAAGTTGTATACATTAATGGGCCACACGTTAATGGCTAAATGTTTAATTCTGTACATCAAGTCTGTCCAACCTGCGGCCTTCAGGCTAAATGTGGCCCAGGGCCACTTTGAATATGGCCCAACACAAATTCATAAACTTTCTTAAAACATTATGAGATTTTTTTTGCGATTTTTTTTTTTTTAAGCTCATGAGCTATTGTTACTGTTAGTGTATCTTATGAGTATGTGTGGCCCAAGACAATTCTTCCAGTGTGGCTCAGGGAAGCCAAAAGATTGGACACCCCTGCTGTGTGTAGATCAGTGTCATTTTGGGAAAATATACTATTTGATTATCTGATTGTTTCTCTAAAATTGAAAATGATACTATAGCAGCTGTAGTATATAAAACTGACATTTTGGGGCCATTGTATAAGAAATGCCACATGAATAATACTTTGTTTTCATTTCTTTGAACATTTGTGAAAGATATCTTTTTGGGCAGAGTGTAATAAAATAAAAACTGATATGAGAGATGGGTGGATGAATATTGAGTTACTAGTCTGAGATTATAGCAGGTGTTTTAAAAATAACTTTTCTTGACGTGAGAGAAGAAAAGAGTACTACCGTACCTCATAACTATTACACAGAAAACTTATATTAGATATCAACTTGCTATATATATCAAACAGACGCCTTGAGTCAAGTCTTAAGAGTTGTTAAGAATTGACAAGTAGCTTGAAGGCAAAGGTAGGGGAAAAGTGTGGGAATAATGCCAGCTGTGACAGCTCTCTGAGCAAGGAAAAGTCAGAACTATAAATAGATAAGCTTTTGCAGTGTATTAATTAGGTGTTTTTAATACACGGTGTGTTTTTCATACATGTCTAAGAGTGTTAATCATAAATGGATGTTGGATTTTGTCATGCTTTCTTGCATCTGTTGATATGATCATATGACTTTTTTACCTTTATTTTGTTTATATGGTGTATCTCCTTAATTGATTTGTGGGTATTAAACTAATCTTGCATCCGGGGAATAAATCCCACTTGACCTAGTTGTGTGATCTTTTTAATGTATTGCTGAATTCGGTTTGCTAATATTTTGTTCAGGATTTTTTTTTAATTGTTAAATTTATTGGGGTAACATTGGTTGATAACTTACATAGTTTCCAAGTGTACAGTTCTGCATGACATTGTCTATGCATTGCATTATGTGCTCACCACCCAGAATTAGCTCTCTTTCCATCACTATATATTTGATGTCCCCTCCCTACTCCCACCCTCCTTCCCCCTTACCCTCAGGTAACAACTAAACTATTGACTGTGTCCATGAGTTTTTGTTTCTTTGTTACTTTCAGTTTTATATTCCACCTATAAGTGAGGTCATATGTTTCTTGATTCTTTTAGTCTGACTTATTTTGCTTAATAAGATGGTTTCAAGGTCCATCCATGTTGTCACAAATGAAATGGCTGTATTTCATCTTTTCTTATTGCTGAGTAGTATTCCATTGTGTAAATGTACCACAACTTCTTTATCCAGTTATCTGTCACGTTGGTTGTTTCCATAACTGGGCCACTGTGAACAGTGCAGTGAACATTGTGGTACATATATCTTTGCAAATTAAGGTTTTCAAGTTTTTTGAGTAGATATCCAGAAGAGGGATTGCTGGATTGTATGGCAATTCCATTCCTAATTTTTTCAGGAATCTCCATAGTTCCTTCCATAGTGGTTGTACCAATTTACATTCCCACCAGCAGTATGAGGGTTCCTTTTTCTCCACAGCCTCTCCAGCACTTGTTATTCCTTGTCTTGTTGATTATAGCCATTCCAACAGGTGTGAGGTGGTATCTCACTGTTCTTTTAAGTTGCATCTCCCTAATTGCTAGTGATGTTGAGCATTTTTTCATGTATCTGTTGACCATTTGTATTCATGGGAGAACTGTCTATTTAGGTCTTCTGCCCATTTTTTAATTGGATCGTTTGCTTTTTTGTTGTTGAGTTGTATGAGTTCTTTATATATTTTAGATATTAGCCCCTTATCAGAGGCATTGTTTGCAAATATTTTCTTCCGTTCAGTTGGTTTTCTTTAGAAGCTATTTACTTTGATATAGTCCTATTCATTTATTTTTGCTTTTACTTCCCTTGCCTTTGGGGTCAAATTCATAAAGACCTCTCTGAACCCAAGGTCTGTAAGTTTAGTACCAATGTCATCTTCTATGCCGTTTATTGTTTTGGGTCTTACGTGGAGGTCTTCAGTCCACTTTGAGTTAATTTTGGTATATGGTGACAGACAGTTCACAGTCCATATTCATTCTTTTGTATGTGGTTTTCCAATTTTCCCAGCATCATTTGCTGAAGACACTTTCTTTTCTCCATTGTGTATTTTTTGCTCATTTGTCAAAGATTATCTGTCCATATATTTGTGGGTTTATTTCTGGGTTTTCAATTCTGTTTCATTGGTCTGTGTGTCTTTTTTTCTGCCAACACTAAGCTGTTTTGATTATTAACTTTTTGTACTATAGACTGAAGTCAGGAGGGTGATGCCACCAGCCTTATTCTTTTTTCGGAGGATGGTTTTGACAATTCGAGGTCTTTGTGGTTCCATATGAATCTGATGATTTTTAATCTATTTCTCAAAAAAAATGCCTGTGGGATTTTGATGGGAATTGCATTAAATCTGTATACTGCTTTGGATAATATGGCCATTTTAATTATGTTGATTCTTCCGATCCATGAACACGGAATATCTTTCAATTTCTTTGTATCTTCCTTAGTTTCTTTAAAAGTGTCTTATATCTTTAGTTTTCCATGTATAAGTCCTTCACGTTCTTTGTTAAGTTTATTCCTAAGTATTTTATTCTTTCTGTCTTAATCACAAACAATGTCGCTTTTCTCATTTCTTTTTCTGAAGTTTTGTTGTTTGTATATAAAAATGCTGTGGATTTTTGTACAGTGATGTTTGTATCCTGCAACTTTACTGTATTCATTTATAATTTGTGATAGTTTTCTGGTGGATTCTTTAGGGTTTTCTATATAAAGGACCATGTCATCTGCAAAAAGTCAGTTTAATTTCTTCACCCCCAATTTGGATGCCTTTTATTTTCTTTCTCCTGCCTGATGGCTATGGCTAGAACTTTCAGCACTATGTTGAATAGCAGTGGTGACAGGGGACATCCCTGTCTTGTTCTTGATTTTAGAAGAAAAGTTTTCGTTTTTTTCCTCATTCAGTATGACATTTGCTGAGGGTTTGTCATAGATGACCTTTATTATGTTGAGGTACTTTTCTTTTGCACCTATTAAGTGTTTTGATCATAAATGGATGTTGTGTCTTGTCGAATGCTTTTTCTGTATCAATTGATATAATAATACGGTTTTTATCTTTTATTTTGTTTATGTGGTGTATCACGTTGATTGATTTGCATATGTTCAACCATACTTGCGCCCCTCGGATGAGTCCCACTTGATTGTGATGTATAATCTTTTTAATGCAATGTTGTATTCTATTTGCTAGTATTTTGTTTAGGATTTTTACGTTGGTGTTCATCAAAGATAATGGTCTATAGTTTTCTTTTTTTGTGATGTTCTTACCAGGCTTTGATATTAGGGTATGTTGGCCTCATAGAATGAATTGAGAAGTATTGACTCTTCTTCATTTTTTGGTAAAGTTTGAGGAGGATAGGTGTTACTTCCTCTTTGAATGCCTGATAAAACTCGTCAGTGAGACCATCTGGTCCTAGACTCTTGTTTTGGGGGAGGTTTTGGATGATTGTGTCAATTTCCTTACTGTTGATTGGTCTGTTTAGATTTTCCAGTTCTTTTTGATTCATTCTAGGTAGACTATATCTTTCTAAAGACTTGTCCATTTCTTCTAGGTTGCAGAATTTGGTGGCATATAGGCCTTCATGGTATACTTGTATGGTCCTTTGTATTTCTGTGGTATCAGTTGTAATTTCGTCTCCTTCATTTCTAATTTAGATTATTTATGTCTTTTCTCTTTTTCCCTTGGTGAGCCTAGCCACGGGTTTGTCAATTTTATTAATTTTTTTCAAAGAACCTGCTCTTAGTTGCATTAATTTTTTCTGTTGTTTTTCTGTTCTCTATTTCATTTAGTTCTGCTTTAATTTTTATTATTTCCTTTCTTTTGTTGGCTTTGGGTGTTTTTTTGTTCTTCTTTTTCTAGGTCTTTAAGATGTGATATTAGGTTGTTTACTTGTGATTTTTCTTATTTCGTTTTTTTAAAAATATTTATTTTATTTTTATTTTGGACAGAGAGAGAGAGAGAGATACAGAGACAGAGACAGAGAGAGAACTGAACTGGGGGAGCTCCCAGTTCAGCATATGGTTCCGCACGGGCCAGGGCCGGGATTTGATCCCCGGTCCCTAGCGCTGCAAAGTGAGCGTTTAACCCACTGAGCCATCCGGCTTCCCCGGATTTTTCTTATTTCTTGAGATAGGCCTATAGTGATATAAATTTCCCTCTTATTGTTGCTTTCACTGCATCCCAGTAATTTTTGTATTGTGTGTTTTCATTGTAATTTGTTTCTATGTATTTTTTAATCTCTCATTTCTTCTTTGATCCAGTCATTTTTCAATAACATGTTGTTTAATCTCCATGTATATGTAGTTTTTTCTTCTTTCTTTTTGTAGTTGATCTCCAATTTCAAAGCTTTGTGATCAGAGAATACACTTGGTATGATTTCAATCTTCTTAAATTTGCTGAGGTTAGCTTTGTGTCCCAGCATGTGGTCTATCCTCGAGAATGTTCCACATGTACCAGAAAAGAAAGTATAATCATGTGTTATAGAATGAAGTATCCTGTAAATGTCAATTATGTCCAATTGCTGTAATGTATCATTTAAAACTGATATTTCTTGGGGAAGCTGGGATGGCTCAGCAGATTAAGTGCTCACTTTTCAGCTCTGGGGACCAAGGATCAAGTCCCGGCCCCAGCCGATGCATACCCATGTGCTGAACTGGGGTGTGCTTCCCATGCAGGAGGCCCCCAGTTCAATTCTCATCCCCAGGTTAGGCCCCTGGCTTGAGGGAGCATGCCTCTCATGCGGGTTCCCCAGCCCAGTTCCCGCCCTGTGTGGCCCCCACTCACCAGTGTGGAATGAAACCAGGTCGAGAGCTGATGAGATACAGCTGTGGAGACTGCTCTGGGCCCTCCCCCTTCTCAGTCTCTGTCTCTGTCAAAAACAACGGAATAAATCTTTAAAAAATAAAACAACCTAATTATTTCCTTATTTATTTTCTGTTTGGATGATCTGTCCATGGCTGTCAAGGGGGGTGTTTAAGTCCCCTACTATAACTGTGTTTTTATCAGTTTCTCCTTTTAGATCTGTTAGTAGTTGCTTTGTAAATTTTGGTGCTTCTTGGTTGGGGGCATATATATTAATAAGTGTAATATCTTCTTGTTGTATTGTTCCATTTATCATTATGAAATGTTCATCTTTGTCTCTTATTATCTTTTTGATCCTGAAGTCTGCTTCGTCAGATATAAGTATGGCTACACCTGCTTTTCTTTTGATGCCATTTGCTTGGAGTATTTCTTTCCACCCTTCACATTGAGTCTGTGTTTGTCCTTCTGGCTGAGGTATATGTCTTTTGTAGGCAGCGTAAGGTTAGTTTTTGTTCTTTAATATAGTGTGCTACTCTTTGTCCTTTTATTGGTGGTTTCAATCCATTTAAATTTAGGGTGATGATTGATATAAAAGGATTTCCTATAGCCATTTTATCCTTTGTTTTCTGGTAGCTCTTTTTTTGATTGCTCCTTTGCTTTTTTATGTCCATTGGTTATTTTAGTTTGATGGTGTTAATGACTGTTTTCTCTTTTTTTTTTTTTTCCTGTGTCCCAGTTCTAAGGTTTTTTCTGAGTAGTTACCATGAACTTTATGTAAAAGAAAGTTTCATATATGCAGTGGCTCCTTTTATAAGGATGTTTCTTATCTCCATTTTCTGGAAATTTATAACTTTACTTCCTCCCTTTTCTGTTTTTGTTGTTCTAGTTTATCCCTATTTATTTTTACTTTTTATTTCAAGCCCAATTGCCTCCTTCAATATTTCTTGAAATGCTGGCCTTGTTCTGGAGAATTCCTTTAGTTTCTGTATGTCTGAAAATGACTTTATTTCTCCTTCATATCTAAAGGATAACTTTGCTGGTTAGATGATTCTTGGCTGGTAATTTTTCTCCTTTAATATTTTGAATACTTTATTCCACTCCCTTCTGGAATATAGAGTTTCTGTTGAGAAATCTGATGATAGTTTGATGGGCTTTCCTTTATAGGTTATGGTGTTTATGTTTTTTCTGACTGCCTTGAGGATTCCTTCTTTGTCTTTGACCTTTGACATCTTCACTATAATGTGCATTGGAGAGGGTCTGCTAAGATTCAAGTAGCTAGGGGTCCTGTTTCCTTCTTGAATTTGAGGTTACACTTCTTGACATTGATTTGGGAAGTTCTCATCTACTATTTGAGCAAATTCTCTGTGCCCATCTCATCCTCTGCTCCCTCTAGAATACCTATTATCCTTATGTTATTCTTTCCAATGGAGTCGATAGTTCTTGTAGATATCTTTCATGTTTTTTAGCTCTTAGGTCTCTTCTTTCTTCTGTGACATTTCCACATTTCTCTCTTTGATTTTACTAATTCTTTCCTCCATCTGGTCAGCTCTGCTTCCTGTGCTAGCTATTTCATTTTTCACTTCTTTTATTGTGTTATCTCCAGAATTTCTATTTGTTTCTTTTTTATACATTCAATTTCCTTTCTGAGATTGCTTAGTTCCCTCTGTGTACCCTGCCAATTTTCTTTGATCTCTTTGAGTGTTTTCAGAATTACAGTCTCGAATTCTGTGTCATTTAGATGATATGTTTCCATATTTTCAAATTTCTTTTCTGGAGATTTTTCATTTTCTTTCTGAGCACCTTTGTTCACAAGGGTATTTATTCATTGCTGTTGGAGAGTTTCTTTTCCTGGATATGAGAACTTTTCCCAGGTAGATGTGAAGAAATCTTCCTTTTACTTCCTAGATGGTGTTGCTACAGTGTCTTATAATATTTTCTCTTGGTTATTTGGTTTTCTCACAGTGGGAGACTTCCTAAAAGGTAGGCTTCTCTTTGACTCAGTCACCCTGGTCTCTGTATGCCTCCTCTTTGGGAAGATATGGTGGGTGATGGTATTCTTTGCCTCCGAGATCCCATTGCAGTCAGAAGCTGCCACACCTGTGCTTCGATTTTCCTAGATCCCTCTGCAGGCTTCAGTGGGAAAGGTAGAGGTGGGGTTTGATGGAAAAGGTGCAGGTCTGTTTGCATCGCAGGGTAATGGCAGGTTCCCAGCAGCAACTCACTGAATGCAGGCTCTTGGCGGAGCTGGCGGGGTGAACTTTGGGAGAGAGTAAGGAGAAGCAGCCAGGCTTTGTGTCCAAAGCCACAAAGTGCTCTGCTATGGCCCCACCTCACCAAGGGCCACTCTGCATTTCAGCCTCTAGCACACTCCTGCTATTGACACTCCAGCTACCAGAACACCTACTTCCTGCTCTGGTTGCTGGTCTCATGCTCCACAGATCCCTAGCTTTAGCCACCCAAACCCACACACTAGCAGCCAGATACTCAGTCTGGTCACCCACACCAAACTCTGGCTGCTGCTGGTGCCCGGCTCTGGCCTCCTGCACCGTGCTATGGCCGCCCTTACCTTGCCACTCCATGGCTGCTCTCCACATTCTCCCACCACAGCATCTAGCTACAGCCAGCCACACCCTCTTCTGCTGTCCACCGCATGTTCTGACTCCTCACACATCTGCCTTTGTTCGTTCTAGGCCTCCAACCTGCTCAGAGTCATTCTGTACCTGAACCCACACTCCCACCTCAGTCAGTCTCTCCTTTGCTGGTCTCTGGGTCAACCTCTGGGTCGGTCACCAGATAGGTCTCCTGGTAATGCTCTTCCACATGTCTCCACACTGCTCCTTTTTTCTCTCACTGCCTCCCTTTCTCCAGCTGTAGGTATTTTCTTGCGATGAGTGGATCCCTCAGCCGAGGCTGTGTTGCTTAGGGATTCTCAGGTTAGATTTTAGTTGTTTAATTTGTTGTTCTTTTCAGGAGAGGTTTCAAGAGCTCTCACATCGCCATCTTGATGACATCTCCTTGTTGAGAATGTTTGCATCTTTTACATTCATCAGGGATATTGGCCTATGATTTTCTCTTTTGCGGGGTCTTTGGTTTGGGTATGAGGGTAATGCTGGCCTTATAAAATGAGTTTGGAAATATTGCCTCTTCACCTTTTAAAAAATATTTTGAGAAGCATAGGTATTAATTTTTGTTTTAATGTTTGGTAAAATTCTACTATGAAGCTATCTTGTCCAGGGCTTTGTTTGTTGGGAGTTTTTTGATTACTATTTTGATTTTGTTCTGTTCAGATCCTCTGTTTCTTTCATTTGACAGTGTTCCCTATATTTTGGGTCACTGTATTTTCATTTTCATTTGTCTCAAATTGTCTTTTGTTTTCTTCCTTGATCTCATTGTTAACCCATTCATGGTTTAGTAGCATGCTATTTAGCCTCCATTAGTTTCTGTGTTTTTCAGTTTTCTTCTTAATTGATTTCTTATTTTATATCATTGTGATCAGAGAGGATGCTTGATATGATTTTGGTCTTCTTAAATAGTGAGACTTGTTTTGTGGCCTAACATGGTCTGTCCTGGAAAATGTTCCATGTGCATTTGAAAAGAATGTGTATTCTGTTGCTTTAGGGTTCATATTCTAAAAAAATAAAATCAATTAAATTCCTCTGATCTAATGTGTTATTACGACCATTGTTTTCTTGTTGATTTTCTCTCTTGATGATCTATCCACTGCTGTTAATGGCTATTAAAGTCCTATACCATGACTCTATTCTGTCAAATTCTCCTTTTATATCCAGCAATATTTGTTTTGTATATTTAAGTGCTCCTATATTGGGTACATAGATATCTATGAGAGTTATATGCCCTTCATGGATTGATCCCTTTATTATTAAGAAACACCCTTCTTTGTCTCTTGCTGCAGACCTGTTTCAATGTTTATTTTGTCTGATATAAATATTGCTACACCAGCATTTTTGGTTGTTTCCATTTACATGGAATATATATTTTCATCCTTTACTTTTGGTCTGTGTGTGTCTTTCAATCTGAAGTGGGTCTCTTGTAGACAGCATATTTATGGGTCCTGTGTGTTTTTATACATTCAGCCAAACTATGCCTTTTGATTGGAACATTTAGTCCATTTACACTTAAAGTAATTTGTAATTGGTATGTAATTATTGCCATTTTTAAAATGATTTTCTAATTATTTTTGTAGTTCTCTCTTTCTTATTCGCTTGCTTTCTTCTCTTGTATGCTAATGCCTTTCTATAGTGTTGTGTTTGGATTCCGTTCTCTTTATTTGCTCTATACAAGATCTGTCTGGAAAAAAATCCAGCCATTGTCAATATAATTAGAATAGTTTGCATGGCATCATTGTAACTTGGCACCCAAGGAGAATGGACTGGAATGTGCGTGTGTGAACAATGACAATTTTTCTGTACTGGTCAGTGGGGGCACTAGACACCATTGAGTGAAAATGTGTACTGGGTAGCCAGCACATTTAAAACTATGATGAGGCAGCTGATGGTGATTCCAACAAAAGATTTTACAGTGTTTTGAACAGTGCAAGAGATGCTGGGAGAACTGTGTGAGGTTTCAAGGTGCCTATTAGAAGGGTACTAAGGTGTCATTGTTATATGTATTTCTTATAAAGGAGTATCTTATATCTTCTTCAGTAAATGCCTCTATTTTTATATTACGTGACTGGACACTTTACTGACAGACCTCGTATATCTCTTAGAATTTTGGTTTGTGGTAACCAGGTATTTCATATATACCAAGTTATGTTTATAGCAGTCTATTTTAAGTTGATGGTCAGTTAGGTCACTTAGTTCAACCACATTCTAAAATTACTATAGGTTTTATTCACTTGTTCAACACTTAAACATTTTTGTTACTTTTTTCTTCTTTTGTATGTGTATTTGTTTGTATCGCTTAATTTATTGCTATAATAATATATTATCTTCCTAAGTTTGCCTTTTAACCTTTGCACTAACTTCATAGTTGGATTTACTTAGTAAAATCTACTAATTTTATTAAGAGTGTGTCTTTGTCAGTGAGTTTTTTCTTTCCTATATTTTCTGATTTATACTTTTGACCTTTCTTTTTTTTACTTACAGAAGTCCCTTTAACATTTCTTGTAATACTGGTTTAATGATGACGAACTCCTACAGCAGTTTTTTGTCTGGGAAAGTCTTTATCTCTCCTTTGATACTAGATCATAGCCTTGCTGGGGATAGCAATCTTGGTTGTGCCAATCCCTTCTGACCTGCAAAGTTACTGTTAAAAAATCTGATCATTATATGGGATCTCCCTTGCACATCACTAACTCTTTTTCTCATACTACTTTTAATATTCTTTGTCTTTAAGCTTGGGCATTTTAATTATGATATGTCTTCATGTGGGCCTCTGGGTTCATTGTATTTGGGACCCTGCACTTCCTGAATTTGTGTGTCATTTCTTCGCCAGATTAGGGAAGTTTTTTGTCATGATTTCGTTAAATAGATTTTTCAATCTCTTACTGTCTCTCTTCTCCTTCTGCTACCCCTAGGGTGTGAATTTTAGTACACTTGATTTTGTCCTAGATGGTCCTTAAACCAGCAGTTCCCAACCTTTTTTGCACCAGGGATTGGGTTTGTGGAAGAAAATTTTTCCACAAATGTGGTTGGGGGGAATGGTTTCAGGATGATCCAAGCACATTACATTTATTGTACCTTTATTTCTATTATTATTACATTGTAATATGTAATGAAATAACTATACAACTCATCATAAAGCATTCAAACGTCTCTGCTAATGTTAATCTGTATTTGCAGCCACTCTTCAGCACTAGCATCGCTGCCTCAGCTTCATCTCAGATCATCAGGCATTAGATTCTTGTAAGGAGCTCACAACCTAGATCCCTCACATGTAGTTTACTAATAGGGTTTCCACTTCTATGAGAAGCTAATGCCGCCACTGATATGACAGGAAGTAAAGCTCAGGTGGTAATTCAATCAATGTGGAGCAGCTGTAAATACAGATGAAGTTTCACTTGCTTGCCTGCTGCTTACCTCCTGTTGTGCGGCCTGGTTCCTAACAGGCCATGAACTGATATCAGTCCATGGCCCAGGGGTTGGGGACCCCTGCCTTAAACTTTCCTCATTTTTCAAAATTATTTTTTATTTTTGCTGTTCCCATTCGATGTTTACTGCTAGTGTATCTTTCAGACTGCTGATTCCATCTTTTGCTTTAACTAATCTGCAATTGATTCCCTGAAATGTATTTTTCATTTCTGACTGGTTCTTTTTTTTATTTTTTAGGGTTTTTATCTCTTTTTTGAGGTTCTCACTGAGTTCATCTGTTCTTCCCCTAAGTTTATTGAGCTTCCTTCCATTGTTTTGAAGTCTTGATCTCTTTCATTTAGTTCTTTTTCTGGAGTTTTGTCCTTTTTTTTTTCATTTGGGACATGTTTCTTTGTCTACTTATTGGCTTGGTCACTGTTTGTTTATGTGTACAATAGACTCTTTGTTAACCAGAACTCAAGCAACCAGCTCTCTCAAGCAGTTTTGCCGGTTGCTTGAGTTCCAGTTAACAGAGAGTCTACTTACATTTATCCAGCATCTACCAATCCCCATGAGTGCCAGTTAACTAAGAGTCTACTGCATTAGGTAGATATGCTACATCTCCGAGTCTTGGTAGAGTGGCCTTATATAGTAGGGTCTTGTGAGGCCTGGT
Source organism: Craseonycteris thonglongyai (assembly GCA_004027555.1). Taxonomy (NCBI): domain Eukaryota; kingdom Metazoa; phylum Chordata; class Mammalia; order Chiroptera; family Craseonycteridae; genus Craseonycteris; species Craseonycteris thonglongyai. The sequence goes on along the minus strand of PVKE010007164.1, from coordinate 20,539 downwards.
AGTGTCGTCTTCCTGTTCACCTGAGCAGGGTACTTCTGGGGTGTTCCTTGTGTGATTTGTGTGTGCCCTCCAGTTGTAGTTGAGCCTTGATTGTTGATGGCACACCAACAACATTGGTTGGGACTGACTCTCAAACTAACTTGCTGTGAGTGCTGACTGTAATTACGGTGGACAAACTGATGTGCAGGGTCTGGCCCCATGGAGCTTGAGTTGCTTTATCTGGACTCTGGTATCAGTTCAGTTCACCCTTCAAATGTGTCATTTGTGAGAGCTAGTTTGGTGGTACTTTCATGTGAGCTGAATCTAGCCAATTCTTATGTCGGTTATGGAGACTTTTGGGTGGGGCTTTGTTGCAGGCCAGTGTCAGCCACCATTTACACCTGGCTTGGGGCTACCTGGTGAGAGCTACAAAGTGATCTGTGTATGGTTGTGGTTTGTATTAGGCTTGGAGTTGGTTTAAGAGGCTATGTTGTGAATTGAGGCTGGCTGCCATTTGTGTTGGTTTAGGACCCTTTTGTGGGCGGGGGGCGGGTATCACTGTGTGATTTGAATCCAGCCATTACTTATGCCAGGCTTTTGGCCGCTTTGTTAAAGCTGTTCTTCAAGTGAACACTGGCTGCAATTTATACCAGACCTGGGGGACTACCTGATGGGAGTTAAACAATGCAAGTTGAGACTGGTTGGCACTCTGCTGGGCATAGGACCACTTAGCAAGAGGTACAGGGCATGCTGAGGCCAGCTGCTTGTTTGGAGTTTGTGGACCTTTGTTAGATTTTAGGTAAGTCTGCAGCATGAGCCACGTCAGTCTGCTGGTATGGAAGAGCCACTGGGAGAGATTTGGACTAGGCACTCAAGTTGGGTGGGGTGGGTTCTCAGGAAATCATCAGGGCAAGGTGTTAGCCAGGTTAATGGAGAAGATAGATTTGGCTCCCACCTGTGCTTGCCACCTGGGTTGGGAAGAGCACTCACCAAAGGAAAAATAGCTGCTGCCAGCATTTCCATCCCCGAAGAGAGCTGCCCTGTCTTCTGCTCCCCAGCTCTCCCTCTAAAATTAGTCTGTTTTTCCCTATATTCGTGGTGCTTTTTTATAGTAGCTGCTGTCCCTGTGCTAGAACCCAGAGCAAATAAGTTTGTGAGTGAGTGAGCCCATGTCTGGGCCCCTCAACACAAAGGTGGCTGAATTTAGACCACATGAAAACACCACCCAACCATCTCCACAAATGACTCCAGCAGTTCTCCATCTCACTCAATGGCAATTCCCACTGGTTTTCAGTAAGATGTTATGGGAACTTCTCTTTCTGGCACTGGTGCCCTAAGGTAGGGAGTTCGTTGTAGGGCTGGAACCCCTTTCTCTTCATGGGATACCTCTATAGCTGATATATTGCTCCCAGTTCTTAATCGCCACACCATGTGCATAAGACCTAATCATCTGTGCCTTTTTTCTTTCTACCATTCTTGTCATGGCTTCTTCTTTATATCATTAGTTACAGCCTTCTGTTTAGTCTTAAGATGGTTCTTAGTGGTGGTGGTTGTATAATTTAGTTGTAATTTTGGTGTGGCTGTACCACAGAGTTTACCCAGTCTGCCATTTTGACTTCAAGTCTTTTTTCTGGTAATAGCAGTTAATTTTTATTCACTCGTAAACGTTTCATCTTTTTACTCTCCTCTTTTATGTTTTTTTATATCACAAATTATCTTTTCTGTTGTGATTTCATTATCAAGTTGTAGTAGCTATAGTTATTTTTAATGTTCTTTCTTCTAAGCTTTATGCCATAATTGCTTAACATACTGTTCTTAAAAAAGAATTATAGTTTTCTAATTCTGTGTATCACATTAATCAGAATTTTGTGTACTTTCCTCTTTTCACTTAAACTTGAGGAGCTCCTTTTCACATTTCTTTTAAGGCAGATCTAGTCGTGGTGAGCTCCTTTTGCTTTTGTTTGGGAAAGCCTTATTTCTCCATATCTGAAAGGCAACTCTGCTGGATAGAGTATTTATTCTTGGCTAGCAATTTAAATCTCTCAATATTTTAAATACATCCTTCTGCGCTCTCCTGACCCATAGAATTTCTGCTGAGAAATCTGCTGATAGCATAATGTGGGTTTCTGTGTAGGTTATTGGAGTTTTCTTTTCTTTTCCCCTCAGTTACCTTTAAAGTACTTTGTCATTTACTTTTGATGGTTTTAATATTTGACTTGGAAGTCTTTTTTGTCTTGAGATATTATAGCATGGTGTTTTATGAGCTTCATGGATTGAATGTCGGGCGCCTGCCTGTCTCAGGTTTGGGAATTTTTCAGCTATTATTTCTCTAAATAAGTTCTCTACTCCCTTCTCCCTCTGTTCTCCTTTTGGTATACCCGTTAGTCTTAGATTGGCTCATCTACTGCAGTTTGACAGTTCTTATAGGGATGTTTTACTTAAAAAACAAAACAAAAAAACTTAGTTCTCCTCTTCACCTGAATCCTTTCTAAATTCTTATCCTCTATCTTGCTTATTCTCTCTCCCATTTGATCTGCTTTATTGTCAGTGCATGTTAATGCATTCTTCATGTCTTTTGCTTTAGCTCCAGAATTTCTGTTTGGGTGTTTTTTAGAATTTCAGTTTCTTTGGTAAAGTACTCCTGTTGACTAGTTTTATTCCTAAAGTCATTGTATTGCCTTTCTGAGATTTCTTGAAGCTTGTTGAATTTTTTCATAACAGCTATTTTGAATTCTTTATCAGTTAGATCACCGTATTCCATGTCTTTGGGTTAGGTTATTAGAAAATTGTCGTTTTCTTTTAGTGATACCATGTTACTGTCAATTTTCATTGTGTCTGGCGACAAGTGCTTCTGCTGCTGCATATGAAGGAGTGAGCACCTTTGGTTAGTTTGATTCTAACAGTTCAACAAGTTCGTAATTAGAAGCCTTTCCCTTGTTTTCCAGAAGATGGCGCTACAGCACACGGTTTTGGTATCTCTTACCAAAGCTGATTGACTCAACTACTAAGATTGGGAGCTCATGCATTTAATAAAAAAAACTAGTGGAGAAAAAACAGTGGTGGTGGTAGAGTGAGGGGAGGTGTGTGCTTAGCCTTGGGGCTTTGGGTGTGCCCCTGTAGGGGGAATCCTCCAGTTGGGAGTGTCCCAGAGATCTGTGAGTGGATCTCTTATCAGAATCCTGAGGCATACAGCGGGAAATGTGTTCCTTCAGTTCTGTCTTCTTTCTTCCCTTTTTACCCCTAGCTACTATGTTCTCTTCTCAGAGAGAGCAAGAATTCCCTCCAGCTGCAGCCTGCACAGCAGGGCAGACCCACCTTTCCTACTCACTCACTACCTTCACCCTCCACCTTCTCTTCCAGAAAGGTCACACTAGCCCACCTTTGTTGCCACCACCACTCCCCTGGCTCTGCAGCCTTCTCTGAGATCCAGTCCACCCACCTTTGGGTATACAGATGGATGGTTCTTTCGGGTGTCCTCATGTGCTGGGCAGAGGTACTTTGTTAAGTTATGGATGTCAATTAGTTGTAAATCAAAGGAGAAAGAAAAAAAGAATTGACTCACTGCCAGCATGATACTGACATCACCTAAAATATTTTAACCTAAATGCTTTGATAAATTTCATGGAACGTGTTTGAAGACAATGGAAATAGCTATTGTTTTCATTCAGAAATATTTTACAAGGTAATCTCTGCACCTTGAATAGTGTTGTGTAATTTTACACAGTTGTTTTGGTATCTCTTTGCCAAAACAGTGATTCTCAAAACCCCATATTTCTCATCACATCCTTTGGTTGTCTTTTGCTCCCAACTTTAATGATTATCCATACACTTCAGGAAAATGCTTAAGGATTTACTTATAAATCATTGTGAAAAAGAAAGAAAGGAATAATAGTCTAGATATGTTACTAAATACTTTAGGTTACAGACACTAATCTCAGCCTGGTTTGTATGTCTTATACAGTACTACTGAAGAAAAGTCACTTTGATGCTAAGTGCAATGTTTTACTGTTGAATTATTTTTAAGTGCATTTTTTATGTGTTTGTACACATATCACAGGAACTGTCAAAAAACCTTGAGCTGACTACTAACAGTTTCCAACGACAGTTGCTTGCTGAAAGGAAAAGGGCATATGAGGCTAATGATGAAAATAGAGTTCTTCAAAAGGAGCTACAACAATTATATCACAAATTAAAGGTAAATATGTTATTTTAAATTGCATTATTTCTCTATATGTTAGATGAAAATTCATTATTTTACACACTTCATATTTTTAAGTCATACAATATTTACAAAATTCTAATATCTTTGGCACTTATAAAGAAAAGATTTGTTAATATAATCAAAACACGTGTCAAAAATGAAACATTTAATACATGAATAAGAATGATATAACTGAAATAAGTTAAAAAACCCTGGAAGAAATTTATGGGAACTGAATTTTTCTGTGTTGCATGGTTGAATAATCCAGTGCTCTTCTTCAATTAACCCTAGGATTAATAATATTTTTAACGTTATTTCAAATAATGCTCTTCATTTTCAGTGTTTAGAGAAACATTCAAATTAGTTAATTTAAAAAAAATAGATGTTCTTAATTCTATACTGAGGTTACTGATGGGTTGAAATGTGCAAAATTTAGTGTTTCTGCATTATCTTGCATAGAATTTTCACTTTGTTAATCAAATTGTCAGAGAAAGCTATATCCCCCAAATGGTCAAATTCAATTGTATTTGGAAAAAGACCTTGTTAATAATATACATAACCCACATTTGAGAGGTGCTAACTAAATTCTTTGTCTCTGTGACTAAGCCTGGAAGACAGTTTAGGTCGGCGAACTTTTTGGCGATTGAGTGCCAAAGTTTATGAAATAAGAGTATACTCGCTCGACTTGCTTGCCAACCCATCGAGTGAGATAGAGGTATCGATTATTTTTATGTCTATAAGAGCATAAACAATAATTTTTTAAATGGTATTCACAGCTCCGCGTGCCGAAATAATTGCTCCACGTGCCACTTTGGGCACGCGTGCCATAGGTTCGCCACCCCCAGTTTAGGACATGACTAGCTCTATGAGATAGGAGTGAGTAGAAATAAGTTTTGCCTTTTCTCTTATTTTTTTAAAGATTTATTTTATCGTTTGAGAGAAGGTAAGGGAGGAGGGCCCAGAGTAGTCTCCATAGTTGTACATCATTAGTTGTGACATAGTTACATTCCACAGAGATGTGGGGCCACATGGGGCAGGAACTGACTGGGGGCCTCCTGCACGGGAAATGAGAACTTTTGCTGCCATCCCAGAGGTTACCAGTTTTGCCGCATATGGGTTTGCATAAGCCGGGCCAGGATTCAATCCCTGGACCTTGTGGTTGCAAGGCAAGCATTCAGCCTGCTGAGCTATCCTGTCATTCCCTGTTTTCTCCTAATTTTTGACTGCCAGAAAATATTTGAACTTTGTAGGGAGAATCATTGCTCTACCTTACTGACCTAAGTGTCCTAGAGACATTCCTTTCTATAGTTAGCGTCCTAGAAACATTCCTTTCTGTAGTTAGGTAGTTATGAAGGGAAGCTAAAATTAGGTATATTTCAAAATTTGGGGGGATGCCCAGATGGCTCAGTGATTTGAGCTCTCATCTTGCGGTCTGAGGATCGAATCTCAGCCCTGGCCCAAGCAGACCCAATGTACTGAACTAGGGTGTGCCCTCAGTTCAGTTCTCACCAGAGCAAGCTTCCTATGTGGGAGGCCCCCAGTTTAGCCCCTGCCCTGGGCGTGCTTCCCATGCGGGAGGCCTCTGGCCAGTTCCTGCCCTGTATATCCCCTCACCTACCTGTGGAATGAAACTATGTAAAAAACGAATGACATGCAACTATGGAGATTGTTCTGGGACCTCCCTCTTCTCTCTGTCTCTCTCTGTCAAAAAACAATAAAAGTACATCTTTAAAAAAAAATTTGGTAAGTAAAATACCAGTTGACAAATTGAAGATTTTTGTATTGTTTTAAACTGAGACTCTACACCCTTAATTGTATTGGGTTTGTTTCCAGGAAAAGGAGAGAGAACTGGATGTAAAAAACATATATTCGAATCGCCTACCAAAATCTTCTCCAAAGAAAGAAAAAGAATTTATATCAAGAAAAAATGGTACAGTAGCCATTATTGAAAAACATGTAGCTATTACTTAGTAATAACAAATAAATTATGTATTCTAAACTTTTATGAAAATATCTAAGTGTATCCCAAACTAGAGATTTTAGTATATCACCTTTATTTATATCATCTAGCATTAACAATTATACATTTTACAAATTATATTTCATCTATTAACTTTTTATCTAGAGTATTTTAAAGCAAGTCTCAGCTCTTTCATTTCTTTTATAAATACTTGGTATTGGTAAGCATATCTTTACCTTTTTTTTAAACAAAAGTATTATTTTCCTCTTCTGTGAATTACAAAATGTTAAAAACATAAACTTGTTTAAAGCTTAATAGGATTTTTACCTATCAGAATTATCAAATTACAGAATTGCCAATAAATCCTAGAAACAAAAATACTAACAGTGAATAATTAAGGAACTGAGCAAAATATGCAGTATCCCACTTAGATGATGAATTCCATGTATCTTAGCAATATTCAATATGATTAGAAAATTCTTTTATAACTTTCATGGTAGCTGCATGCCAGACTGACTTTACATACCAGTGTACAAAAGGAGTACAGACCAGTGAAGACTTTAAGATGGAAGAATTTCCTGTTACACCACAAACAGTTATCTGTAACGAAAACAAATGTGAAGAACCTGAACATCTGACTTTGGTGAGTTTAGCAATATGATTAGGTACAAAACTCTAGGATTGAAGTTATTCTTAAAACATCAAACTTTTTAAAATTTCAATGAAGCTGGTGCTGTATCTGAATATGCAGCTGGCCTTTTGAAGAGATAAAGATAACATTTATGTATTTTATGAAATTCCTCCTTTGGATTGACTGTTTGTCATATTGCATCGTTCAGATGCTTCAGGAAGGTTGATTGTACCTTCTGATTGGAAGTAAAAGAGAATAAAATTTACTTTCTATTAATAAGTTTATGTTGTATGTACCTAGATAGTCTCTAAAAATCCTCCTTGCTTTTAAGTTTAATAGCAAATCAGAGTAGCTTTCAAATGATTTGTTAGAATTTGATTACATTTAATTTTTTGGCCTCCTATAAAAATTTTATAGGATAGCCAAATGCTGAGCAAACATACTGCAGTAGAATCTGACTTTATACAATTCAAATTAGTTAGAGTAGCATTCAGGGTGGGAGGTGGTCTCTGTTGGACCTTCATTTAAATACTGGAAAGTCCTTTTCACTAAGATATTATTCTCTTCAGTGTTTACAGTTTTAAATCCAGAGAAAAACAGAGAACCATCATCATTTTTCATATAATCCTACATTTTTATACCTTGTAAATTTTCCAGTGACCCTGATGTCCCTCCTTGTTGTGTAAACTGAAAGGATGGACTGATTTAGTTCCTGCTTGTACTCTAGTTGGCTTATTTTGTTTTTGTTTTACAACTTTAGACAGGGTTAGCTATATTTGCTGTGTTTCTGCTGTATTTGCACTATCACTGAGACTAGATCATGTTAATATGTCTTTTTGAAAAGATAAAGTGTGGAATAGCAAAGTAATTCTTAACTTTAAGAAGATAAAAATATTTGGTCTTTGTAAGTTTCAACAGTAGGAGCAGCAGCCTGATAAAGGGATAGGAGCATAGCCTTGGATTTAGTATTGCTTTTTAGTTAAATTCTGGTTCTAACATTTTAGTTGTATGACTTCTTGAGGCCTCAGTTTTCTAATTTATAAAATTGGGGTGTGTTACCCTACAGGGTTGTGGTAATAACTAATCACAAAGTTTATAAAGTTCTTAAGATTGATCCTGCCACTTTAAAGGGCGTCAGCAAATGGGAGCTATGTTACTTAAAGTTCAGGTAAAGTTGTTATTGGAAAGAGACCCCGAATACAATTGCTCAAGCAAGATACAAGTTTCTTTTTCTTAAAGTCATAGACTGGAAGTCAGTAGGTAGTCCAAGATATGTAGACAGCTTTGATCTATGGTAGTTATCCTCTATCTAACTGCTCTTCCATCTTAAAGAGTGTAGTCCTTTTCTATATGATTGGAACTGGCTCACCACCCCAATGATAAGGAGAAACAAAGAAGTAGAGGGCAAGCATTTTTGTTTTTAGAAATGTGATCAGAAGTTGTATATATACATACTTCCCACTCTCACCCAATTGGTCCTGTCTAGCTGCAAAGGAGGCTAGTAACTATACTCTCCAGTTGAGCAGCCCTGGGCCCTCCTAAAACTCAGTATTCTGTAATTAAAAGGCAGAAGGGGAAGATAGATTCTAGGGGACAATGCTCTACTATACAGGTTACTAATAATAGGTATTTTCCTTTCATTAACAAATATTACACACTTGAAAGGTACCATAAGAAACAAGAAACTTAAGTTTATATTTTTATTTGACTTCAATATATAAAATTTATTAATTGAAGGCTTTGGGCCTAAAGGTATAGGCAAGACTCAAATCTTGGCATAAACTTGAAAGATTCAATGCAGATGTCATTGCCTATGTTATAGTTCAACGCTATCTCATATGGCCTCCATAGTTTAATAACCTTTTCTGGTTAACTGAATTTATCAGATTTTATTGTGAAATGTATAAAGCAAGGATACTTCTGAAACTTGTCTCTTCAGAATTTCACGTAGGGTATTGGTTCTAATATATCTTATAAATATTTACTTAAAATTTTAACTAAAGAAATAAACTGGTATGCTTTTTTAAAAAAAAGATTTATTTTACTGTTTTTAACAGAGAAAGGCAGAGACACAGAGTTGGGGGAGGGCCCACAGCAGTCTCCATAGTTATACGTCATCAGTTTTTGACATGGTTTTGTTCCACAGAGGTGGGCAGGGGCCGCGCAGGGCAGGAGCTGGATTGGGGCCTTCTGCATGGGAGGCACGCCCCCTTGAGCCAGGGGCTAAACCCGTGGGGTGGGTGGGGGCAAGAACTGAACTGGGGGCCTCCCATATGGGAGGCACACCCCAGTTTAGCATAGGAGTCCACACGGTGTAGGGCCAGGATTTGATCCTCAGTCCCCAGGGCTGTGAAGCAGGCACTCAACCCACTGAGCCATCCCGGCTTACCCATAAACTGGTATGTTTTTGAAGCGTCTTTTAAAGGGTAGTAACTTGTGACTCACTGATTTATTATTTGAAAATTTTCTTTAATTTTTAACTTAATTGGTATGCTGAATGAAAGATCTATGATACTTAAGTAACTACTTCTTTTTTCTACATGTAAACATGCATTTTCTTTTTTAATTTGTAATAGGATCTGAAATCTCAAGAGAGAGATGAACGTGGTGAAGCAGGGATTCTAAACCCACTTGTGGAAAGAGAAGAAAGATTCATTAAAGATCAAGGACTCCATGTTGTAAAACATGTTGAGAAGCTGGAGGATGGTAAGAGTTTGTTTAAGCATGTGATGTTAGCATCCCCTGGGAAAGAAAGGGTTAACGACCCCTAATATCTTCAAGCTGAAGTGTGAAATGGATATACAGAACAAGAAAAAGTTGGTGTAACAGTAAAGGATATTCTATCAGAATTCACAAACATTTGAATAAAACTACTAAGGAAAGAAAAAATGAAAACTGTCAATCAGTTGCTATTTGGGATTATGGAATAAAGACAACTGTAAATCAGTTGCTAGTTGGGATTATGGAATAAAAACAAGTCACCTACAGAAAATTCAGATGAAATAGAAATCAGCCAAATGGGAAGAGTTTTTTGTGTATTAACTAAAGCTTGATGAAGATAAAACTGAAGTACAACCCTCTTTATTGGCTTGACCTTGAAACTAGTCTGTGTACTAGCCCAATCATTAAAATCAATGAATTGTGAGGTCCTGAATATATTCTTATAATTTTTCTTTGGTTTTAATATGCAAAGTAAATCTTTAACATGTTCAACCATTAGTGTGGAAGTTAGTGAGCCAACGTAGTTTCAGATACTGGAAATGAAGTTCAGGAATAAATTCATTTCCGTCTGAATAAAATGTCTTAAAGGTATAGGTCAGACTCTAAGCCTTTGAATGTATTTTATTAGTTATATAGTAGCTTACAGAGAAATCTTTTTTTCCCTTAGTGGGACATAAAATCATGACCTAATTGTTACTTAGTGTATGTACATTTGTGTCTCTGTATTTAAAACTATAACAGTTGAAACAAGCTATATTCATATCACTATTGGCTAATGCACAAAAGAAGATGCTTAAACTATAGAATAGAAATTTTAGGTGTTGTATTCAATTCTATCTAGGTTCCAGGAAAAGGGATAAAGTAATAGACTGTCACTTTTCTTTGTCCTTTTTGACTAATCTTTTTCCTGGAGTCTATCTGGAATGATCTCTGATGACAGTGAGAATGTATGTCATTTAGTAAAATTACCAAATGCAGTGTTCTAATATTTTTAATTTTTAATTTGGAGATAATTTCAAAATTATAGCAAAGTGGCACTAATTTCCAAAAAACTATTTATGATTAAGTTGTATATCTCATACCCATACCCTAAAACAGCAGTATCCAACCTTTTTGGCATCTTTGGGCCACACAAAATACACTAATACTAACATTAGCTGATAAGCTTAAAAAAAAATGGTTGCAAAAAAAAAATCTCAGTGTTTTAAGAACTTGTACTGGGCCACATTCGAAACCATCTTGGGCCACAGGTTGGACATGCCTGCCCTAAAGTATTTACATGTGTATTTCTGCAAAATAAGGACATCCTCTTATATCATTACAGTACAGTTTCAACCTCAGGAATTTAACTTTGATACAACACAGTTTTCTGATCTGCTATTCATATTACAGTTATCAGCTCACAGTATTGTCCTTTATGGTATGTTCCTATCTGAAACAGCTTTTCATCCTTTTTAAAGTATTTTGTGAGCTTCTCATTAATTTTAAATAGAATGTTCCTCATTTGGGGATTGGGGTTTACCTGAAGTTTTCCCTTAATTCGATTCAGGATAATTCATCTTCTGTCAGAATACTACATAACTGATGTGTCTTCCTCAGGGTGTGACAACTAGAGATTTGGTTTATTTTTAAGTTTAAAATAAGTCTTTTCTTCATCCATCCCACCACCGTCCATTCAATGTGCAACACTATTATTAGGTATAAAAAATAGGCAGAGAACAAAATTTTTCTTTAAATGTGAATCATAAGTAAAATGTACATTAAGTATATTCTTTCTTAATCCCAGGATATGAAGTATAGAAATGAAATTATGGTGTCCATTTTTAACATAACTGATAATACCCAAATTGGATAAAGAATATTGTTTTGTAACAGATGAGAATTGAGGTTTCCTATTTAAAAATATTGACTGTTATAAATTTTCATTTTTTAAATTTGATTTTTTACAGAATGGGAAAGAGAAGAATTTGCTAAAAAACAAAGAGAAAAGACATCTTTGCTGGATAGAGAAGAAAAGCCAGCATTGGAAACTGGAAGATACCAAGTGGAAATGTACCAAATTCAAAATATTGATAAATTGGAAGAAGAGGAAGAAGAAAGACTAAAGAAAGAATTGCTGCTTGCTAAACTGAATGAAATTAGCAGAGAACTCCAAGATTCTCATAATCTAAAATGTCCTCCTCTGCCATTGCTTCCTGATTTGGATTCTAAACTGCACTCCCCAGAGAGAAGTCCCAAAACATACATGTTCTCTGAATCCTCAGAGAGATTACTTAATGGGCATCATTTGCAAGATACCAGTCAGAATCCAGGAAATATTAGAAGCCCCGTTTCTCCAAATGAGCTTGCATTTGGCAGCTACGTGCCTTCATTTGCAAAAACATCAGGGAAGTTAAATCCATTTAGCCAAAAAAGTCGCCATTTGGATTTCCAAAGAAATGATATAGAGAAACTTAGTAAAGACAGTGTAGATTTAACTACAAGAAAAGAGAAAAAGGCTAATCTGATGGAACAGCTATTTGGTGCCAGTGGCAGCAGCACCATTTCCTCTAAAAGCAGTGACCTGGATTCTCTGGCTGCCAGCAAAGGAGACTGTGACCCTCTAAATTTCCCCCCTGGTGATAAAAGCAGCAGGGGTAGAGAACATGATGAAGATGACATTTTCCTCGGTGAAGGAAGAAGTTTTAATCAAAACAGACACCGATTAAAACATGCAAACAACAAACCAACAGTAAAAGCAGTTGATTCTGTAGAAGATGAAATTGAAGAAGTAGCACTGAGATGACTGACTAGAGTATATATTTTTCCAATTGTAAATATTAAAATATTTTAATACAGTATTTATTATAAACATTTAAACATTTTTTATTAAGGAATAATTTTTAATAGATAAATACAGTACAAATAAAAAGTTTTTATCACACATAGCTAGTTTGCCAAGAATGAATGAAGGAGGCTCTTGAGTGAAACCAAAAGTAGAGCTATGTATTACTTGGTTTTGACCTTTTTATTTGCAAATAGGTTTTACCTCTGAAATCAGCTGTATGGGAAATTTTACTCTATTGGAGTTCATATTTTCTGTTTTTATTCCTAATTATTTATCTGTACTTAGCTCAGTGAGAATAGTCTTCCCAATGATTACTGAGTAGAAATTAAGGATGAAGCTGTGTGTCAGGAAGTGTGGGTCCCAAGTTGTGGAGAATGGGTACTACTTTGTCTTTTATGGATGGGGTAGGGGTCCCTTTCTTACATGGCAAGGCTGAGCTACTCTTAAGTAGAAGCAGTGACAACATTGGGATTTCCTATTCCTTTGGAAGGAACCAGAGTTAAACACTACTCATTTCCCAATTATTATACAAATCTCATGAAATCACTTACCTACAACTAGGCTAACATTAGGTTGAATTCAGAAATCCTTGTCTGTTTGCGTGAACAATTTCCCTGATATGGTTCCTGGTATAATCACTAATTCTTCTCCTTGTTCTACATTATCTAAGTGAGATTTTGTACCAAATATAATATATGGAAAAGAAGACATTTCATTCCAATACAGAAAGATTTTTCAAGTCAATTATATTTCCAAAGTAGCATAACCTGGAAGTTTTTATATATACTATTAAGATTTGAACTTACTGTCAAACCAAAGAGAGAATGATAGTATTGAACTTTAAAGCAAACTTGGTTTAGTGGTTTAGAAATGGGACTTCTGCCTTGTTGTCGAGGGTGGATGTTTTTCTTTTGAAATGCATTGATCTCTTGCTATTTGTGACTCACTTCATCTGCAAAGGCATTTATGACCTTGGATTATGCTGGGTATGATTGGTCTTTTAAGAAGCAGTAATACACTACCAACCAAGGAGAGCTTTCTGTTAACACTGTTAAAATGAAGACTGTAGGAAATAGTGTGTCAGGGGAAGAATTAAATAGTAGATTGGCACTTATTCTAACATTAGCTGGGTTTTTTTCAAGAATTTACTACATACTCACGCATAGTATGATTTCTGATGCCACGCATACATACATACTGATGAGGGCACTAGAGTTACTGTTTTATTTTGAGTTCATACAAATGCTTACTATTAGATATAATTTTATAATTATTTGACAAGACTTACCTGGTTCGGTCTCTAATTAAAAGATATACCAGCTATCTTCTAAATTGGGAATTTAATCTCCCCAAAGTGCTAAATATTTATAAAAATTTTTAGAGATTTTTATGTCTGATATAACAAGTCACTCTTAATATATGTAAGCCACAATATTGTAATGCAGTTCTTGATAAAAATATGTAATGTTATTTTTGTTAATAGCTGCTAATTTTTCTGCCAAAAAATATTTTAATATTTAGGTTATTTTAAAGCCTTTTTAAAAAGCTTTTTAGTAAAGTTTTGTATTCACGTCATTTTAATTACTCTAGATTTTCTCTACCTGATGTTTTCTAGTCTCTTACCAGATGCAACAAGACAATTACTAAATTTAAACCTAAATTAAGTTACAAACTTAGAAACATTATGGTGTGAAGCATTAAAATTGGAGATTAAAATGTACAGAACAGGTTTTTCTTTGTAAACAAACCTTAAAGAGTGAATAATATTTTTTTCTAAATGTCAAGTTAAATTTGTTATTTGTACTCAGAATTTTTACTAATAAAAATTAAAAACACATTGACTCTTTGTTTGAATGATACCTTAAGTCACTTAGGAAATCATAGTTGAAATAGGACCTGTAGGGTTAATTTTTATTTCATTATTCATTTTTTTTTTTCTATTCACTATTTTTAGCTGAAGTAGATGAATTTGCCCTATATCAAATTACACAGTATGCTGGTTTTATCAGATAATTATAGTTTTTAATCCTTTCACCCTTAATAGCTATCATAGTGGCATATATTGGTCCTAATATTTAAAAAATGGGGATAAGGAAGATTAAGTTGAACCTTAAACTCATTTTGTAGCTGACTTGCTGTTTTTCTGATCCTCTCCGTCTCATATTTAGGCATACTAAACTTCTGGTATCTCTGGTTGAATGTTAGTTAGGTATCTGCCTGATGAAAAGGGGAAGGGAAATTTGTATTACAGTAACAGTATGGACTTTTCACTTAAAGACGTTACCATCAATGTCAAGAAAGGATCTGCTTTTAAAGCTTTTTTCTTTCTACACAAACGCCCCCCTTTCACATGAAAGTCCCCTTTTATATCACTTGAAAGTGCTCTCTTTCCTATGAAGAGCATGTGGTCATTAATTGAGTGCTTCCTGGGTGTCCTGCACTATATTAGATGCCAGGAGAGTAAGACAGATTCGGCCAGGCCCTCAAGAGAGTGAACGCAGAGCAAGATGAGCCATCCCTCTCTACCCACTCACTCCCTGAGTGTCTTTGGTTTCCTTTTGGTCTTTTGGATTTCCTTTGGTTTCTATTGGTCTTTTAAAATACTTCTTAATGTGGTTTTGAGGAGTAAATGAAATAGAGTAATGCTTGGCTAGGTGCCTGGTACATTATAATCACTCAATAAACATCAGCTATTACCAAGCTAATTATGAGTTTATTTTAAGGCACAAATTTAAAAATATAGTGTAGGTTGAGTTCTAGTCACGATGGTGGAGTAGGTAAACGCTGTTCTCTCCTCCTACCATGACCACATCATAATTACAACTAACGTATATAACCACCACTGAAAAGCACCTGAAGACTAGCTGATCAGAAGTCCTATAACTAAGGATATGACTAGTAGGATGGGATGGACACATGGAATGGGCAGGTTCCACACCCATGTTGTGGCAAATAAGAATCAGGAGGTATATCTAGTGCAGAGGTCCCTCAGAGGAGTGAGGCATCCCAGCCCCACACCAGCCTCCCCACTTCAGGGCACTAGTGCAGGAAAGAGGAGTTCCCATAATGTGGTTGTGAGAACATGCAGGGATTGCATTTGAGTGAGACACAGGGCTGCTGGAGTCCCAGGCACCCCTCTTGAGGGGCTGCACATAGATTCTCTGGGCTCCAGTTCCCAGAAGAGGGACAGGGTTCAGGGCTGCTCTCTCCATGGGTAGAGATACTGGCAGACACTATTGCTCCTTTATTGAGCTCTCCTGTCACCCAATCAGCAGGCACAGGCTACAACCAAGATTACTTAGCAAGGCTATCATTTAGAATTAAAGGAGATTTGATAGATGGCTGGATAAAGAAGTGGTACATTTAGACAATGGAATACTACTCATCAATAAGAAAAGATGAAATAACAGCCATTTGTGACAAGATAGATGGACCTTGAGACCGTCATATTAAAGAGAAATAAGTCAGACTGAAAAAATCAAGAATCATATGAGTTCACTTATAGGTGGAATAAAAAACTGAAAATAAAAAAGAAACAAAAACTCATTGACACAGTGAATGGTTAAGTGGTTACCTGAGGGTAAAGGGGGAGGGGAGTTGGGGAGGAGAGAGGAGGCATCAAATATATGGTGATGGAAAGAGAACTGACTCTGGGTGTTGAGCACATAATGCAATGTAATGTAATGTAGAATTATATACCTGGAACCTATGTAATTTTTACCAACCAATGTCACCCTAGTCAATTTAACAAAAATATAAATAAATAAATAAAGAATGAATAATAGAATGAAAGGAGATAAAGAGTTGCCAGACAAGAATAAGATCAAAAATATGAAAAAATATATAAAATAATCTCAATGACAGGCAAAGAGCAGTATATTAACCAACTATATTCATAGTACAAATGTTAAAAGGCAAAGTAGGAAGATTGTGTGTAATTACAATAATAAATTAAGAAACATACACACAAAAGAAGTAAAAAGTAATGACAAAAATGTGGAGTAGGTGAATAAAATCTACAGTGATTTTAGAATGGGTTCAAACTTAAGCAATCAACTTAAAATAGACTGCTATAAACATGGCTTGGTTTATATGAAGAACATGATAACCACAAACTAAAAATCTACAAGAGATATACAAGGAATAAAAGTAATCCAAGGGAGCCCGGGAGAGCTTAGCAGGTTGAGTGCTTGCCTTGCAACCATGGGGTCCAGGGATCAAATCGTGGCCCCAGACTGTGCAAACCTAAATGCTGAACTGTGGCGCAACTGTAAACCCCCAGGATGGCAGTGAAGGTTCTCGCCTCCCATGGGGAAGAGAGCTCCAGTTTGGTTCCTGCCCCACATCCACCTGTGTGGAATGAAACTATGTCACAATTAGTGATGTACAACTGTGTAGACTGCTCTGGACTCTCCCCCTTCTTGCTCTCTCTCACCTCTCAAAAGCAATAAAATAAATCTTTTTTTAAAAGAATAAAATACCTGACTAAATTTAATCAAGGCAGTAAAAGACCTGTATGGGGGAAAGTATAAGACATTGAAGAAAGAATCTGAAGAAGATACAAGTAAATGGAAGGATATACAATGCTTATGGGTAGAAAAAATTAACAATTAAAATGTCTGAGTATACTACCCAAAACAATTACAAATTCAGTGCAATCCTATCAATGGCAATTTTTTCACAGAACTGGAATAAATCACCCTAAAATTTATATGGAACCATAAAAGACCCCAAATAGCCAAAGAAAACCTGAACCCTGAGAAAGAAGAACAAAGTTGGACATATCATGCTACCTGATATCAAACTATACTATAAATCTACAGTAGTCAAAATGGCATAGTACTAGCATAAAAACAGACACATAGATTACTGTTACTGGGACAGAATAGAGAGCCCAGATATAAACCCACATCTATGTGGTCAATTAATGTATGACAAAGGAGGCAAGAATATACAATAGGGAAAGCTGGGATTGCTCAGCAGGTTAAGCGCTCGCTTTGAAGTCCCAGGGACCGAGGATCGAATCCCGGCCCCGGCCCATGTGGACCCACATGCTGAACTGCAGTGTGTCCCCAGTTCAGTTCTTGCCGGGACCTATGCGGGAGGCTCCCGGCCCGGTTCCTGCCCTACGCAGCCTTGTGCCCACCTGTGGAGTGAAACTTTGTGGAAAACTAATGTCAACTATGGAGACTGCTCTGGGCCCTCCCCCTTCTCTCTGTCAAAAATCAATAAAATAAATCTTAAAAAAAAAAAAAAAGAATATACAATAAAGTAAAGACAGTCAATAAATGGTGCTGGGACACCTGAACAGATACATGCAAAAAAACCAAAAAAAAAAGAAAGAAACAGGACTATTTCCTGATGCCATATGCAAAAATAAACTCAAAGTCAGTTAAAAAATTAAATATAACATCCAAGACCATAAAAATCCTAGGAAAAAACAGGTAGTAAACTACATCAAACTAAAATTTTTGACACAGCAAAGGAAACCATTAGCAAAATAAAAAGACAACCTGCCAAATGGGAGAATGTATCTGTCAATGATATATTCAATAAAGATTTAATATCCAAAATTTATAAAGAACTCATACAACAACACAAAAAAATCCAGACAATTAAAAAATGGAGGATGGGGAAGCTGGGATGGCTCAGTGGGTTAAGTGCTCGCTTTGCAGCCCCGGAGACTGAGGATCAAATCCCGGCTTCGGCCCAGATGGACCCATATGCTGAACTTGCCAGGGCCTAATTGGAAGACTCCCTGCCCAGTTCCTGCCCTGCGCAGCCCTGTGCCCACCTGTGGAGTGAAACTATATGGAAAACTAATGCTGTCAACTATGGAGACTGCTCTAGGCCATCCCACTTCTCTCTGTCTCTCTCTGTCTGTTTCTCTTTGTCAAAAAGCAATAAAAATAAATCTTAAAAAAAAAAAAAAAGTGCAGAGGGACTGAATAGGCATCTCTCTAAAGAAGACGTACACACAGACAATAAATATATGAACATATGCTCAACATCACTAGTCACCAGAGAAATGCAAATTAAAATCACAGTGAGCTATCACCTTACTTGTCAGACTGGTATGATCAATAAATCAATAAATCAAGCGTTTGCAAGGATGTGGAGAAAAGGAAAACCTTGTGCACTGTTGGTGGGATTGCAAATTGGTGCAGCTACTATGGAAAACAGTGTGGAGGTTCCTCAAAAAATTAAATAGAGCTACCTTATGACCCAGCAATTTCACTTCTTGGTATTTAAAGAAATCCAAAACACTAATTCAAAAAGATATATGTAATCCTATGTTCATTGCAATATTATTAATAATAGCCAAGATATGAAAGCAACCTAAGTGACCACTGATAGACGAATGGATAAGAAAGAATTGGCACATAAATACAATGGAATATTACTCAGCTATAAAAAAGTGAAATCTTACCACTTGCAAAACATGAATAGACCTAGAGGATATTATGTTAAATAAATAAGTGCAACAGAAAAAGACAAATACCATATGATCACTTATATGTGGAATCTAAACAACAACATAAATGAATAAAAAAAACAACTCAGATACAGAGAATAAACTGATGGTTGTCAGATGAGAAAGAGGTTAGGGAATGGATGGAAAAGGTGAAAGAATTAAGATGTTCAAATTGCCAGTTATAAAAACAATCATGGAGATGTAAAGTATAGCATACGAAATATACTCAATAATATTGTAATAACTGTACGATTTCAGGTGGGTACTAGACTTATCAGGGTAATCACTTCATAAATTATATAAATGTCTAACCTCTGTGATGTTCACCTGAACTAATATTGAATGTCAGCTGTAATTGAAAAAGAAATTTAAAATTTTTTTTAAAGAAAATAGATCATAGTTATGTATATATAATACATTCACCCTATACCTTGCACAAGATAATAGCAAAAAAGTTTTTAAATCTCCAAATTAACTATTTAAAAACATCTATACAATATTGTGCCTCTTAGATCTGCACTTAGAACGTTCCTTACTTTATTCAGCATAAATTATGCAGTAATTTGATAAACTTGTTTCCTAATCCAAAGAAGAGTAGAAAACCTAAACTTCAGAAAGATTTTCTGAAGACAGTTTCAGTGACCTACAGAGGCAAGAATTAAAAGCCTTGTGGCAAAAAGAAACAAAATCCAGAAAACGCAGGAGTTTATGATTGCATAATGTGACAATTTGTGTCCCCGCTCTCCCACAATATGTTTGTATTAGAAATCCTTTTATAAGTTACAAAACCTCTCTGTACCTCCTTTTCTCCTCTATACGATGGGGCTAAAGGTAGTACCTACCTCATGATGGTTGCATATATTAACTGAGTTGATACATGAAATATACTTAGAACCAGAAGTGTTCAAATTATTGTTGTTGACCTTTTGGAAAGGTAATCAAGAAAAAGTGGAGAGAAGTGATACTTGTTGAATTCCAGGCATGACAGTTGGTGTTTTTATGTATGTGCGTTAGTTCATTTAATCCTCACATTTCTTCTAGATACTTATTATTATTCCCATTTTACATTTAAGGCTAATGGATCACAATATTAAGTGATAGGTTATACATGTAATAGACTGCATTCAGTAGTGTCCATTTAAGAAGTCCAAAAGAATAAAGTATTTTAAAGAGAGTTTTGCATTAATACTCTTTTAAGTGGGAAGTGACAGAAATCTAAGTAAAACTAGCTCAAGCAAAATTAGGAAATGATTTTTCACTTGAATCTGAAAAGCTCAAGAAAGTATAGTTTGATCTGGAAGTTCAAATAATAGTACTTCGCTACATCTTAGCCTTGCTGGGTATCATTTCTAGATAAATTCTACATTTGGTAACAATACTGCAATTGGCAGCCTAAGCCCATATCATCCCTTCAGATGGCACCCACTTCAATGGGGAAAATTTTTCCTATATCTTGGGCAAAAGTCTGGTTGGCTAGTTTATGTATGTGCTCACCTACAGGGCTGGTGGCATTGTGCAAGGGCCGGATGGAATCCCTACTCCCTGGAATCATTAGGATTTCTATGGCATTTTCCCCTGATGAAGAAATTTTGGACATTTTTTTTTTTTGTTAATTTATTGTTAAATTTGATGAGGTTACATTGGTTGGTAACAATTAGACAGTTTACAGATGTACAAGTCCACCTCACATCATTCATGCATCGTATTATGTGCACATCACTCAGTATCAGCTCCCCTTCCATCAC